>JAODAL010078332.1:0-12952 GCA_025379985.1 Phyllomedusa bahiana
CAACTTAGTTTTTTTTTTTCCCTTTTCCAGTTATTCCATGGTACGGGCAATGACCCCCTTTAAAGATTAATCTTGTCCCGCAAAAATAAAAAACCCCTATATTCTATGTAGATGAAAAAAAAAAAATTTTTGGATTTTGGAAGGTGGGGTGGATAGACAGGAAGGGGTTGGCCACATTATAAAAATGGTCTCCTTTTCTAAAATGGCGCCACTGTTGTCCATTGGTTTTGGTGGATTGCGCGTTCTTTTCCCTTACCGTATTTATGTTAGTCTGCAGTGCTGCCCTTGCAAAGGAAAAGAGTGGCATTTTCCAGGGAAAAAATTTTTTTGTCTGCAACGTCAGCCCCCGTTTTGGGGGAAACTACAACCCCATCTGGCATTTATATAATCTATATCAGTGGGCATGATGGGTAAATGTGTTTCCCAAACTCGAGAGTGAGTTGCCAGACCCCCCCCCCAAGGATGGCCAAACTTTTTTTTCCCTCTGTAGGGTGATGGGCAAATTTTTTTTATCCCCCAGATTTCAAATGACTTGAATGTTGTCTCGTAAACCGGATCCATATTGTTTTAAAAACTTTTTTTATTTTATAAAGTATGTAAAACCCCTTTCTTAGTTTTAAACAATTGTAGGAAACAAAATATTTAAATTTTAATCAGTTGTCACTAAAACCATATTCTATTTTACGCTTCGTAGCAAAAAAAGATTAAGGCAGGTAAGGCAGGTGGCCCCGGGGCGTATCGGATTTCCTTCCATGCCGCCCACCCCTTCTTGTTCTTCAAACTAAAGAAACCAAAGCCCACAGAATTGTAATTTGGGAGGGACAAATGCTTCAATGTACAGAAAAGGTGGCCTAGGAATATAGTGTGCAACAACTATTTAAAAGAGGGGTCAAAAGTTTTACATTACAGGGTCCCCCTTTTTAAAGGGGAAATTTTGTAATAAAAATGCATATTTTTAACTCATTTTTTTTATGTTTAAAAAAATTTTTAAAAAAAATTTTTGGTTGTGTTTTTTTAAAATTTTCCTTTCCCTTTTCCCAAAATTTTTTTTTTAAAATTTTTAAGTCCTGATTTTCCTTTTGGGTACTAGGCTTAAAGGGGTTTTGCCCCAAAAAGTGATTCTCATAACAGGAAAAGTCCCCTTAAGTCTTTAAAAAAGGGGCGTTGTGTTTCTGTGTTTAAAAAAACAAGTGCCTCTTCCATAATGTCATCGCTCCACCTCCCCTGCACACTCCCGAGGTTGATATTCAGTCTCTGTAGTGGAGCAAACATGTTTGGCTAAACCACAGAGGATAACTGTATTGTGCATAAGCTCTGCGGGTTTTGTGTTCTCCCTCTTATATGCTTGGGAGAGAAGATAAGATCCAAGCAGGCAGTGTTCACGAGGGGGGAGGGCTGAGCAGGGAGCTTCAGCATGTTTACAAAGTTAATTAGATTATAACCATCAGATTCTCTATACAGCAGACACAGGCTTTGTTCTCCCCCTCCATTCAAAGCTCTTTCATGTGCCTTGCCATCAAACAAGAAGTGCAAACAACACAAGCACTGCCAGATCAGCTCCTGGTTGTGGTTACTGTAAACAGTCAGGAAACTAAGGCTCTCACAGGCTACACTTTTTTAATCACATATATTTAGAAAAATGATTAAATACCCATTTTGGAGGATACCACATCAACATTAGATCGTGACAAAACCCCTTTAATGATACTCTGACACTTCCTAATCTGTAGTGAACACTTTTCAGCAGTCTTCTCATTATCAGCACAGGCAGAGTTACTCTCATAGGTAACACCAATGTGTATAGATAACACAGGATCGACAATTCACAGTTGGAGATAGTCACACTTTCACCCTTTCCTCCTTCATGTACACTGACTTCTTCCCAGGTCAGACAGTGTGTCTAAAAAAACTCTCCCAGAGAAGTCAATGCGTCTGCCCCAGTTCACAGACTACTATGTCCATGAAACTGCTGTAAAGCGTCTCTCTAAATGCTGTTAAAAACAGCTTGGAAAAGATGGCTGCTGCCATAATCATATATAGACAACAGAAAAAAATCTAGAAATCAGAAAAAAAGGCTACGAAGAAAAGAATATATATATCAGTTTCTTGTTTTAATAAGTAAAAAAAAAATTGGTGTATCCATGTGTTTCGAAGGTGGAATTACGAATGGTGATGTTGGCACTATTGCTACCTAGAAAACTGTTGTGCGTTATCTTATGTCGTTCTCACTAGCCCTTATATTAGAAGGGGTAATGTATCTCAGAAATGAGAAAAAAACTATCCCAATCGATATCAGGACATAGCTGCCATGGCCCCATAGAGATCAGTAGTGCAAATTTCCTGGCGGTATACACTGCGGGACTCAAAGATGCGGTAGACTAAGCTTGTGATTTCCACAGGTATATACTGCTGGGAAATAAAGCAGACGTTGTCCACATAAGACTATGTTTGCTCTATTGATCTGTATGGGGCCGCGGCGGCTGTGTACCGGTATCTGTCGAGGTACCTTTTTTCCTGGTACCCAAGGGTTATCTCAAACATAATGAATAACGGCATGTGAGCCCACACCGAAACACATATTTATATAAAAAGGGGGTTTTCTTTTCTAAAAAAATGTTTCTTGTCCATTTACATAGCTCCCATAGTCTTCAATGGAGAGAGCTGCTAACATGTGGCAATGTCCCAATTTACTTTCCATTTAAAAGTAGCCGCTGCCACATAATACACCCTGCAAAATACAGCTCAGGGAAACCTCATTTTCCATATACCTGGGGCCCGGGAGGTGGAATCCTCACTTGTCAAACATTTAAAGCGAATACTGTGATTTTAAGGCCTGCTTTCCAGGTATTCCTTAAAGAGTATGTTTTTAGCCATTATACAGTATATTCTTTATACATTTAGATGAGCTCAGCTTACTTCCAAATATCTGTGACCTCTGAAGGTGCAAATTCCTTTGATTCCAGCTGAATCATTGCAAATCCTCCAATGGCATACAGAGATCCCGATGAAGTGACCAAGTTGATGGAGCTTCTTTCTTGTGGGAATTCTGGTATTGTTTCCCATCTGGGACACAAATTGGCGTAAAATAAAAAGTTAAATGGGCACAGTACATACTCATTAATTGGGTTTCATATAGTCAGTAATACATGGTTGCTATAGTCTATAGGCTGTGTCTGGTATTGCAACTCAAGTTTCTAGAGTGCTGCTGAGTGTTGTATTGTGTTTGCATAGCTTTTGCTGCCACAACAGTGTGCATCTATACGTTTATTCTTCAAAATGGTTGTGCTAACCAGATTTTGTATTTTGACTGTTTGTAAGGGGAATTAGTAGTCCCCAGTTTGGATTATGCACTCCGCCCACCTGCCCAGGTTTTTAAATCAGATCAGGTTTATAGCAGGAACCTCCTAACCCTGAAGTGTGGAGTTCTGAACAGACACCTAGAGAGGTAGCATGTAGCGTAGGTTCCCACCTGAATTGGGGTCACCTTGCCGCGGTAGGTGGGCATTTACAGTTTTGATCAAAAATGTACACTAAGAACCTCAAAATGTTTCATATATTTAATATTAGCAGAAATGCTGTTCCAAAAATTCTTATGTCCTCTTTGACTGTTTTAGTGTTTCTAGAGTGCTACTGATATTGTATTGTGTTTGCATAGCTTTTGCTGCCACAACAGTGTGCACCTATACGTTTATTCTTCGAAACAGATGTGCTAATCAGATTTTGTATTTTGACTGGTACTGCAATTCAGTCCTTACCACTTGTATGGGCAGAGTCAATATACCAGACACAGCCTATGGAGAAGGAAGGCACTATTTCTTTCTCGGATAACCTTTTTAATGTGATATTTTAAAAAAAAGTATGAGTTACACACAATTACATTTTCCTTCATTAGTACAGTGAATTTAGCAGCAGGCAAACAGTGGAAAGTAATCATGTTAGGATATGTAGAAGTTTCTATGCAATGTTTGTTGTGAAGATTTGTATTATATTGAATATGTTTTTCCATCACTGGAAAGAGCATTGTGTTCTGCCTGCAAATCTCATGTGCCCAGAGCCAAAAGGTTCATGGGTGCCAAGCCGTGGGCACGGTCAAGATTCGATTTCACCTTGGGATTACTGTACGATGTGTCACGCATATAAATTCGCCAGGAAGACTGTTACATGACATCATGACCCTGTTTTTGGTAGCTGCTCTTCACTTATGTCCTGCCAGCAATGTGCTGAACTTCAACTTTACTGGTAAGTGATCACTAACCAGGTTGTTCTACAAGGTTTAAAAACCATTTTACTACTCATGAGACATCTCCAGACAGAAAGCGCTGCAGGTCCCATTTCTGATGCCCTGATGGGGAAAGTTGCACTTTGTTACCGATTTTCAGCTCAGGCTCATTGATCCCCCTATTATGTCCAAATGTGCAGATAGGGCTTAACGACCGGTATGTCTTTTTGAGACATCCCCTTTAAATTCTGTAAAAACTCAAGTTTTGATCCACCTTTTAATGTCATGGTGTTCATTTTCATTTATATTGCAGAATTATAATAGCTGTCAATGAAGAGAATTTCTCATCATAAATCTTCATTGTCTGAATAAATGGACTTTTTCCCTCCAGCTGTGACCTGCTAGTCCAAATGTGGCCCATAGCTTCAACCTATACAAACGGGGGGCATCAAAGCTCTTTCTGGTAAAACTGAATTTATCTTGTTAGAAAACCTGGATGTATATGTTGAGCTAGACTGTATTTGCAATGATAACCACAGATACAAATGATTTTCTGTTAGAAACAACCTGGGACAGATAGCAGTCAGATTTGGACGCTGATTTTGACGCGGATTCAGCGCTGATTCAGCATCAGAATCGGCATTCAAATCAGCCTTCTCTACCTACCCATAGGCTGCTCCCAATGACAAGGGACAAAATACTTGTTGGATTCTGAATCCTAAACCACGTCATCTGCCGAGTATTTGAAAAATATTTTACACAAGAACCCGGAGATTTTTAACTCCGATTTTTTGTTCTTTGGTGCGATTTTCAGATTCAGTTTTTCAATGTTTTTTTGCTTCATAGCACGTCCAAGAACTCAATACTGCTCCATGATGCAAAAAAGGATTGAAAAACGAATCCGAAAACCACGTGCACAAAGCTTTCTGGTCATTTTACATGCCATCCCATTGACTTCAATAGTGAATTTTCCGCCGGTTTCAGGGTGAAATCCAATGGAAGAATGAACATGTTCCGAGTTTTTTGAAAATCCAACCTCAGTCATGTGGCCTGCAACTCGGATTTTGTATCTAGTTCTATGGGGATGGTTTTACAGGTGTTTTTTGACCGTTTTGAAAATACGATTCCACGTCAAAAACCAACTAGAAATCCTTGCCGTGTAGATGGACCCTTAGACATATTTCACATCGTATCTGAAGGCCCAAGCAATGGCTGAAGGCAATTGGAATAATAACACTGAGGATCCTGGTGGTCATGTCTGCAGAAAAGGTGGACACGGTCTCTCATACTTACTTGTTTGCTGTAATATCAAAGGCTTCTACTGATGCGGTCAGTCCTTCTTCTGTGACGCCACCAGCTACATAGATCTTATCTTTATGGACAGCAACACCAAACATTGAGCGAGCTGTTCTCATTGGAGGAAGGTCTTTCCAGTCCCCTTTTTTTGGGTTGAATGCAAACATTCTGCCAGTACATTTCCTATAATGAGAAAGGCAAACCTTGCTTTTCATCAAATGAAATTTAGACGAGTCCCACAATTGTAGAATTTTTGGACCTTATTGTGCTTTTGTCTTATCACAAGGAGACGTTGTTTCTCTAAATGTTGATGCAATCTTGCTTATGTGACCATGCAGCACCAAGTGGGCCAATGCTGCTGGTACAGGGTTAGCACACAGTCTATAATATATTGGTATGATAGAAGGGATGTATAGCATCCTTGATGGTGGAAGCCATTAGGCATTTGCCCTTTAAATCTATCTAAAAATCCAGCTCTGTGGGCATCCACTGAAATAAAAATGCATTCAGTAGTTTTAATGGAAGTGTTGGATTCAACATGGATATTGGGATCTGGAAGTAACATATATCTATATACACTCCATCTCCAACCAAAGGTTTGAAGTCTGCCGGCCATGTCGGGAAAGACAAAGCACAGTGGAACTCTACCTGCAACCTCCCCCTCCAGACCTCTTGTAAATCCTGTCTCTTGAATGAACAATGGACACTACCATTATCCCATGACAGGAAGTCAGCAATCTGGGTGGCTAAACCCCCCACTCTTCAGGGACATGTGAATGATGACTCAACCAGGTCTGTGGTCCCCCCCTAGGCAAGTGACCTGTCCAGCAAGGCTGTTGACCTTTGGGACAAGAGGGACACCTACTGGAAGAAGTGGACTATGCAAGAATTCTTGTACACTGTATAAGAACTATGCTGATTGGTTAAGTGCGTTCATGGAGGTGTTCCAGGGAGGGGTGAAGGATGGGCCATGTGGGTGGGTGTGTCTGGTATAAAAGATCGTGCACAATGTTACTTAATTCTCTTACCACCATATTTCCTGCCTCCCCTTTACCCTTGTCCCTTTTAGCTAACTAGGCTTCCCTTTGTATATATTTATTTCATCCTTTGTAATAAACCCTTTAAAGATCCAGTTGTTCTTGGTCAGTTAATAAGGCACCCCAAAACCAAGTAGATTTTACAGGGAGCAGATCATCTGGTGTCAATTATAGTTCTTGGGTGGGCTTCCTCTTTTAGCTTAACAGACTCTAGGACAGTATCCTTCAACCTGTGTCTCCTAAAGACTACAACTTCCAGTACGTCCTGATTGGTTTATATTGGCAGATACAGAAAAGCTTCGACTGGTTTCCAAAAGCGTCAAAGGAAAACTTTACCGAAAATCTTTTTCCTACATGTTTTACAGTCCTGCCAGTAAACAACATTGGTAGATGACAACCCGTTTCCACAAAAACTTTTGAATTAAATGTAGGGTCAAGTGCTGGATCCACAGCCTGGACGAATACACTGGTAACCATGTTCCTTTATAGTTACACTATATCCTTCACATACTTACTTGTCATCTGTTTTTCCTCCAATACAATAGATCACTCCATTATGTGATACCACAGAATGTCCATAGACCTTGACGGGAAGTTTCTTTGCCTCCTTCCAAGCCACTGATCTAGAAGGGTATAAAGAAACTTAATAAGATCGCACAGGAGTGCCAAATAGTAATGAGCTTGGTAACCATATACAACATACTTGACATCGTAAGAAAACACTGTATCAAGTGACTCTTCAGACTGCAGGTCTTTGCCAGCGATGGCATAGATACAGTTGTCGGCCTCACCCAGGCCAAACAGACATCTGGCTGATGGTAATGGAGGCAGCCCAACCCATTCCCCACCAATGCTGTCCAGCTGCAATACAAAAGAATAGAAATTAATATATGTATATGGCATGTTCTCTACATCGATATGGAAAATTATTAGTGGAAACGGCGGTATAAATATAATTCCTTGCCATTGTAATTACCTACCCTTCAGAGTACTGTACATGCTGCCATTTATACACATTTTATATATATTTCTAACACCTAATTTTATGTGCCTGTCTGTATATACCAATATAAGCCTATTAAGGCTGCAAATTTATTGTATTTATAGTAGTGTTTTAGTTTTTATTCTTAATTGGTTGATGACCTTAAACAGAATTTTAGTTATGATGTGTCCCCCTTTCCTCCAAATAAGCTGATGACAAGATGACCCACTACTACACAGGTGTCAAACTGCGGCCCTCCAGCTGTTGGGAAACTACGACTCCCATCATTCATTTGTATAATCTATAACAGTGGGCATGATTGGAGTTGTAGTTTCCCAACAGCTAGAGGACCTCAGTTTGACACCCCTGCACTACTAGTATTCTGTAAAACATGGTGCCCATTGAATGAAATGGGCTTTCCTTGTAATGTATGGATCTGCTCCTCTGAGTCCTCTAGAGTTCATTTTTCATATCTCTTTTCTCTTTTGCTAACTCATAGGAGATCTGAATGAGAGACCCGCTTTATTCATTCCTGAATTTGGTACCTGAAAGATAACCTAACAACCCCCTCAGCCATATTTCTCCTCATTTCCTTTGCTGATAGATATGAGAACCCATAGGTACCAGACAGTTCAGGCCTACAAATCTTGGTGGGAGAAGATATCATCTGCTTTTTTTTCTGATGACCCATGGTTCTTCCACTAGCCTGTCATGTCTGTGCCTGAGACTGGTCAGAACCTCTATCCACCATCTAATGGCCATCACATCTGCGGTTGCAGATAATTTTTATATCTTCATCTACTTTTGGTTCTTTTTTTCCATTGTCTAGTTTAAAGGTCCCCAAATGTTTGTTCTTTGTGAGCCACCATCACACATTAAACTTAGAAATAGAAGATATCTATATTAATATGAAAATACATGAAATCACAAATGTGCAAACATTGTTGATACACATTATAGTTAAATGTGAAACCGGTTCTTTACCATCTAAGATACAGTAAGAGATGTTTGCAATAATATTAATGCATATGGCCAACTCAGGACCGCTATGGTGATCACTTGGACAGTTTGGCCTACAGCCATCAATATACTGCAAAGATGTACAACCTGATATGTATAACATCTTAGAAGTGTTTTGTTCTCAGACCCGTTTTGCATTAAAACAGAGCGCAGATGAATTAACTCACCCAAAACTTTAATCTGGTCAGTGGAAGTCATTGACTGTCAAGACTGTGTTATAGTATTGTGTTTGCATTGACTGTCAAGACTCTACTTTGTTGATGACCGATTATGTACAATTAATTCAGACATTACTGATTTATGCAGCTTCTGAATTGAACGTCTTCATAGAGACGCCATCGCATACACTGAATTTGATTTCTCATTATCGAATTTGTAACAAAGATAGGATGTTCTTGATCTTTATGTACAAAATGTCCTCATTCATCTGTCTGTGTCTTGTACGTAACCAAACCCAAAAGTTCCAAACACTGCCCATATAGATTCCAGAGACGCATAAACATTCACAGACGCAAAACTTTAAACTCCTGGGCCCTAATACAAAAAGTGAGATGGGGCCACCCATCTACCTTCTGTCATTTGCTAGACTGGTATCTTCTTATGTGGTAGAAGGGCTTTCGGTCTACAAAAGGGCTGCAGGCAATGACTGTTCCCTCTAAATCCACTATAGCTATGCTCAGGCTCGGACTGGGCCATAGGGGAATAGAGGGAACCCCCGGTGGGCCCCTGAGCATGGTAGACCTGGAGTAGTTTTTCAACTGCATATACATTTTCAGAAGAGGCAAAAATGCATAAAAAAGAGGCAAAAAGCTAAATGCAGGGTATAGGAGGCAAGTACAGTCATTTACAGTGACTGTATTCTGGGCCCCTAAAATAAACTCCACTGGTGGGCCCCAAAACAGTTCAACTGGTGGGCCCCTAGAAACAACTCCACCTGTGGACCCTAAGCATCCCAGTCCGATACTGGCTACGCTCCTGAACATCCGGCACTCTTGTATAAGAAAATCACCAAACTTGATTCAAACATTGTTAAAAACGTCCTAAAAGAACCTAAGGGGTAAATATGCGTCAGACTGATGGAAACCTTACCCTTTTATAGGAAGCTTTTAACAATATTTAATTAAAATGTTAAATTTTCTTCATGGCAGAGTGCTGGATGATTAGGCTTTTTTGGAAACTTCATATGGTCTGATGGGATCCCCACGCAATTATTGCTCCAGAAGAATTTAAGAATTTTATGTGCCTATAAAGAGTGTTTTTGTCTGTAGATTCTGCAATTAACAGAAAAATTATCTGACTATGTAAGGTGTATGGCTGGTGGCAGATCTTACTATCATTCACTCTCAGAAAAAAGAGACCATCAGCTATGTTGGACTATGTACTGTAGATCACTTTTCTCCTTCCCCCATTCAAGAAATAACGTGTATGCCCAGCTGAGCTGAACATGCTTGTTAAAGCACTGAGCAGGTGTGATAACTCTCTGTAGAGCGAGTTTTGTCTGACAGTAATGTAATGCCTATAGCCAGCTTAAGCAGCTTAAAACACTATCTAAAATACACAAGTAAAACTAACATATGTATAAGCTCTATAAGTATGGAATAAGTGTGCACTGAATGGGATATTAAGCCCCACTCCAAGATCTTAGGAGTACATTTATATCTATATAATCTGTACAACAGCCCTCATTGGTGAGACAGTGAATATTCACATTTGAACACAATTTTGTTTCTCTTCTAAGTAAATAGGTTGAAAATTCTGTGGAGATACTTTTTAATACTTTTATAATGATTGAGACTGTTTTTGTGATACAAAGCTTCAAATTCGCTATATCGTGATGAATTCTTGCAGTCTGAAGCCACCACTAGAGGGAGTTTAGGAACTTACTGCATACAGTCGATACATTGAACTCTATAATAAAACAGTATGCAGTAAGCATCTAAGGTATCTCAAAGGGTTTTTAGATGCGGCCAGAATGAGATTTTTTAGCTTTGGGTTTATTGCAGGGCATTTGCAGCTTTGTTTTAGAGAAACAAAGCTTTGTAAAGCGACGTGATTGAATTAATCCACATAGAATGTTGTACCAAATAAAGAATAGAGATACAAGGTCGGCATTCAATTTAAATTATCCCTAGTAATGCTATTATGGCATGCAATATTCTCATAACCTATTCTGGAATAGTACAAGACTAAGGATATGTCTGCATGGCAAAAGTTTGCACACAGTTTTTAGGTGAAAAACCGATTTCCGTAGACATTAATAGAAAATTTGAGCTGTAGTCTACACAGCTCTCATTTTCTGAGGTCAGATTTCAAATCCGAAAACTGTGTAAAAAAAAAAAAAAAAACTTGGAACCTGTGCACTCTTTCTCCGGATTTCCAATGGAGTATGTACTGTTCAGTGTTAATGGGCTGGCTGATTCCTAAATGCGGCTGCTATTTCAGTCCACAAAAAGGGACAAAATGCGAAAACCGATTGTAATATACTGTCGGATACTGTTATAGAATCCGACCAGTATTTGACACTAGTTGTGTGGATGTGCCCTAAAAATCGGTGTGCAATCAAACACAACATAGAATCTCTGGATGTCAATGAGTACATGTAAGTGACTTCAGCTCTACGTACCTGGAAGAAGTACGATTGTAAAGGATTGTCCTTACTTTCTTCATCCACATACAGCCCACCGACCACATACACTTGTTTAGATTTGGTGACTATACTGGAATGATTTCTTGGAATCTGCTCGGAGAGAGCTACCAAGTAGCATTCGTTTTCTGTGGGATCATAAGCCACTGTGGCCGTGTCACTGACCATTACAATGAGATCTTTGACAAACATGCCATTTCTAGGAATGTCATTCAGATATCCAGGAAGTAAGTCTTCATCCCCGACATCACCATCTACTGCCTCTTTGGGTGGTTCAGGCAGTTTGCCTCCAAAGGCATCTTTAATAACCTTAATTTTTTTCTGGATTTCAGGATCTCCTTTCAGCAGCTCGGCCTTCTCTACATGATCCTTGAAATATTTTTCAGTCATAAGACGAAATCGAATGCAGTCAAAGACATCAGCCAGGCTCTTCACTTTGTTCTCCTTATCCGTCTTGGCCCATTTCATCACGGCCTCAAACACGGTTTCTTCTTTTTCGACATTCAATGCATCGCTGGAGATAATAGCTATCAATTCATGTGGAGCAAGTTGCAGAAAGTCCTCTTCATGACATATCTGACTGAATCGATCGCTTACATAGTCCCGTGCAGTGACTGCGAGACGTGGGCAATCCAGAAGTAGGCCTAACCTGAAGATAGCTAAGCAATTAGAAGGTGAGAGACGCCTCTGTAGGTAGGTGACACATACAGTGAAGACAGATGGGATCTGGAAACGACTGGCCAGTGCAAAAATATCCTGGACATTTCCATCATCCAGGTCAATATCAGCAGAATATAGGTATTTAAGAATGGCTTCCATAACGACCGGGTCAACGTTATCCAGCTCCATATTTTTTTTCTTCTCTTCACTTTCATCAGACAAGAAGAACTCCCGAAAATAAGGACTACAGGCTGCGAGGATCAGCCTGTGACAAGGTATACTTTTGTCTCCAGCTTTCAAGAAGCAATCAACAAACTTATTCTCATCCAAAAGTTCTTTCAGTCCGTCCTGAAGAAGGGTGGATTGATAAAGCCGAAGTTCTTCTTTCAGTTCCCGGGTGGGATCCATTTTTTTTTTTTTTTTGCTTTAAGAGCATAGGATTCGAGGGAGAACGCTGAAAGGCCTTAGCTGTTGTCAGCTCCCAAGCCAAGCAGTAAAAGGGCTGATCTGTGAACTCTGCCAAGCTTGAACTCTCTGCAATTTAAGCCTACCAGCTAAATATAGGTACAGGCTCTTACAATATGGAATTCAGGTTGGCCAATTTGGAAAGAGGAATAGCTCCTGCAGCTGTCACAGATTGAAAGAAACAACTGTAGATTTTGGTTGTTACTAGGGTGAGAGATCTTCGTAAAGCTAACTGTTGCAATGAAAGAATAGCAAACTGAGTGTTACTCTCTTTAAACAGTTACTAAGTTCCCTTGAAATTTTGCCTTAAACAATGCATTATAAAGTTCTAAAAATTCCATTCATGTAATAGAGTTTTTTTCAGCAGCTTGTGCAAAGATTTTTTAAAAAAATTCTGCAACAAATCTGACATTTGTGAACATAGCCTTATTTCTTTGTGTATCAATAAGCAATTGTTATGTTGCACTAATTTGCATAGCACATGTACATTGTATGTATTGCACGTGCAGGTTTATGTGGCTGTATAAAGAGGTGTCTTTATGAAAAAGAGGATATCTGGTCTAAACTCAGTGGTCTGAGATTAGGTCTACATTGTTGTTAGATTCTATTGTCATCAGCACAAATCCAGT
>JAODAL010078333.1:0-12951 GCA_025379985.1 Phyllomedusa bahiana
AAGAATTCTATGTGCCACCACCTACACAATTTGTCATTATGTCATTCTACAGCCTGATGCTGCTGCTGTTGCCACCTCCACACTGTGTCATTGTGCCACTCTGTGGCCTACTCATGCTGCTGCCACCTCCACAATCTGTCATATGCACTCTGTGGCCTACTCATGCTGCTGCCACCTCCACAATCTATCATTTGCAACTGTGTGGCCTGCTCATGTTGCTGCAACCTCCACAATCTGTCACTTCCACTCTGTGGCCTACTGATGTTGCTGCCACCTCCACAATCTGTCATTTGCCACTCTGTGGCCTACTCATGCTGCTGCCACCTCTACAATCTGTCAAAGGGGCAGAGCGGTGGGTGGGTAAGCCGGGGGGCGGACCAGCAGGGTCGGCAGAGGGGGATGGCCCAGACGCTCCAGCTGTATGGGGCCCCAAAATTTCTGATGGTGGCCCTGAGAACATGTTCTATATTCATATATTCTATATGCGGGAAATCCATAAAACCGCAAATAACGGCAGTGCAGCACGGTATAGCGATGTTAAAACACTGCTTTTGGACAGCATTTTAACATTGCTGTGTAGACATGGCCTAACAGTGAGGTGATAAATGCTCCTTGTATAGCGATATTTGTTCACTTTATGACCATTATATAGAGGTATCATCCATAGAACATTCTCATGAAGCAATTTGTATGGATTTATGTATATACAATACATTACTTTATATAGATACATATTTTTAGACCCCTGTGTTGTGTTTGAATGATTATTTTATGCAATTTCCCTTTGCGACAATGTACTATTACATTAAGTGGCTGAGGAATTGTGAACATTATAATTTTAGGTACCGCATTGTTACAAGCTATTTTGTGCTATGTAAACAGTCCTGTATAGCATATTTCAGTAGGTTACATTATAGAAATATTCTTAAGACTCTCAGTGTTGTCATACCTGCAGTGCCTCCTGGTGCTCTCTGAAGAAATTAGACCTTTTTTTTTTTTGTAATATATGTTTTATTAGGTATTTCCATAGCAAACAACAGTGTGAATCATACAAATCTACATGCAAGCATTGTACTTATGATCATAAACAATCCTTCTTTGATGATTCAGGGTTAGCATTTCTCAAGGATCATAAAGAGATACCCATTTTTCTACATTTATCCCCTTACCCACTAATTTCCCCCTCTCCCCCCAACTTAATTAACTTAAATAACAAAAGGGGCAAACAACGATTCCTTTTTTTATAAAACCTTTTAGACATAAGAAACTTATTCCCCATTCGGGGCCCCAAAAATTCCTCCTTAAAGCGGGCAGTAAAGTAGTCTCAGTACACATCAAGGGCCCTGGGTTGCTCTAAAGGGATGCATAACATCTTTTTGTATAAACCCGGGTGCAATCCCCGTTTTAATAAACATTACTGGGCATAATAGTGATATAATCTCGAATCAATCAAGGGGTTTCGATAAGAGGGCACCAATCTTTTTTTTTCCCCATTCCCCCGTGCATTAAAACCCCAAAAATTAACCATATGAAAACCCTCTGAGCTCCTCCAAACTCCAAAAAGGTTTTAGGCGTCACGGGCCCAGGGACGCACGGCCCCCCCCCAGGGAAAGGGCCCCCCCCCGCTCCGCCTTAAATTTTTAAAACCCGGTTTTCGGGGGGATTTCCCCCCCAAGACCAAATTTTTATACCATGAGGTTAAAGGGGAAAACAAAACTCTTATGGCCTTTTTTCTGGGAACAAAGAGATAAAAACTTTTCCCCGATCAAAAAAAAAATTTTTTCCCCGCCCGGGAAATTTTTTTTGTATGGGCCCCCCCACCCAGTCCATCTTCATTAAATATGAAAGTTTTTTTTTAAGAAAAGTTTTTAAGGGCGGGGCCTTTCATGGGGTCCAGGTATGCAAGATTTTCTTACTCTCCCGCGCTGGGAACAAAGTGGGGAAAATTTTTCCCCAAAACCCCGGTGTAAAATGGAGTGTCTTTTTGGGGTTTTTTTGTGACCCCAAAATTGCCCACAATGGGGGGTTTTTGGGAACATTTGTTTTGAGATTGGAGGTTTTAAAATTTCTATAATTTTGTCCCAAAAAGGTTTGGGTTTTCCGGACAAAACCCCCTAAACAAAGGAATAAAAATCCGCCTCGGGCTCTACAGCGAAAGCACAAATTTTTTGAAAAAATCCCATTTTTTGTCCCCTTTTTGGGGGGTTTTGTAAAGCCCCATGGGGATATTTGGAGGGGCATTTCCCCCTTTTCTGCTGGAGGGCAGGAACCCTTTTTACTATTTTTGAAGGCCCCTTTTTAGGATTGGGTAGATCCAGGGCTAAATCCCCCCATTTCCCATTTTGTAATTTTCCATTGAGTCTTGGAGAAGTTTTAGGGTTTTTGTGTGAGTTTTAAATTTTTATAGACGGGAGGTTTTGTCCCCGAAGGAAAAAGGGCCCGCCCAAAAACCCCCCAACCCAGAATCGAATCCCATTCCTCCAATGGTTTTTCCCCCCATCCGGGAATTTAATTTTGAAGCTCCTCCAGGGGGTAAAATCTTCCTTGGTTTTTTAAAGTTAAACATATGGGATATTTGAGGTGTTCCCCCCCTGCTCCCCCCGGTAAAACTCTCTTAAAAACGGGGGGCCCGCCTGGGAAAACTTTGGTTCGCCAAAAAGTTGCACCCCAAAAAATGGAGGTTGAGGATTTTCAAATTTTGGGTTTGGGCCCCAAACATTGCCCCGCCTCCCAAATGGAGATCAGCAAGGGGGTTGGGCCCCAATAAGATCCCCGGAAACGAGTGGTTTTGGTTCCCGTGCAAAATTTACAAAAAGGGAAAGGTTCCCTAAGAAGGGCTATCAATGAGGGGTTTTGTGGAAAACCCGATCTATCCATTATCCAGTCCACCGCGTTCCCGCAAGGGGGCGCCGCCCCCCCCAAAAGGCCCCCCCAACGTTAGGTTTGCCCAATTCCTCCGTTTTGATTTTTTTTGTTGCCCTAAATTACCCGTGGGATTTTGGTCTCCCTCCCCCTTTTACACAAAGCCCCTGTTTGTGCAGAATTTTCCCTTTCATCTTTTCTCCTCAGAAAAATTGGATAGTCCCGGAATTTAAAGTAAATCTGGGGAACTCTACGGGTCTTAACCCAAGTTACCCCCGCCTAAAATAGGAAAGAGGAAATTTTCCCCCCCAGCCCTTTTACCCTCCTCTCCAAGGACGAATATAAGGGGTAATATTTTTTTTGTATAAAAGCGGGGGGAGCCCTTTTGAATTTAATTTCCCAAATAGGCACCCACTGTTTTGAAACCAAATTGAAAGGGGAAAAGCCAAAGACCAACCGGTCTCTTTGGCCCCTCAAAACAGGGCAGAGGTTTTTTTTTTGGTTAATTGAAAACCCCTTGATAGGTCCCCCCTTTTCATGCAAAATTTTGGGCCAAACTCTCCGGGCAAACGTCTCACGGGGCTCGCAGATACCAGGAGGAAAATCATCCGCAAAAAAAATCAGTTTCCCCTCTTTTCCCCTTCCCTCCCCCCCCTTTTACTCTCCTCGGGGGTGTTGGGATAAAAGGCAATACACAGGGGTCTAATGCCAAATTGAATAATATTGAGATAGGGCATGCCCTGTCGGGTTCCTCAAAAGAAAATTGGGTTCTGTATTTTCCCCCCGTTAATTCCCGGGGGGAAAAGTGGAGGTGTTTTCTTGTAAAATAGCTCACAAAATCCCCGGAATTTTGACCCAAAAACCCCCCGCTTCAGCAGGGGTGGTCCACAAAAATGGCCACGAAAAACAGTACCAAAAGGGCCCTTTTTTTTTTTGCATCTAGACAAGGGGGCATAACATTAATCACCCCTTTTTCTTGAGATTAATTGGGTTTGCGATCGCCGTTTTTTATTTTTTATTGTTTGGGCGACCCTTTTACAAACCCTCTCTGGGAGGGATCTTTAAATTTGAAAGGCAAAAAAGGTCTGGATCCATTCGCAATGATTTCCCGTAAACAGTTTATAATCAAAATTTTTAGTGGGCTTATGGGGTATTTTTGGGAAAATTTCTTTTTTTTGTTTTTTTGTAGTAGAAAGGGTTGGGGAAATTTTAAAATTGGCCCCTTTTTGATCCCCTTTAAATTTTATTTTACTCCAAAGACTATCTAACTGTAGCCAAATAAATCTAAACATAGGTATTTCCCAAAAATTTTGATGAACTTTATTTTAAATTCAAAAAAACCCAAACCCCGGGGTTTCTAAATAAGAAGAAAAGGTTTTTCTATAAAGCAACCTGAGGGGCCAAACCCCCTATTTTCTTAACCGGGTCTTTACCCCCCCCGTTTTTACCGGGCCCCATTTTCTTTTTTTTTCCCGAAACATTGGGAAAAAAACCCCTTTTTGCACTTGGTTTTTTTCCCAAAATTTTTTTTTTTTAACCTTTTTTCCCTGTGATTGGCTACGGCTTTTTTTAAATACTTTATTTTTTTTTTTTTAAAAATAAGGGGAAAAATTTTAAGTGAAAGTAAAAAAGTTTTGTTTCCCCATATTTTTTTTTTAAAAAACCGCAAAAATGGCACTAAAATAAGTTTTGTACTTTTGTCACTTCTCCAACAGATGTTTATATATAGGTGATAAACATTTTTAGGGACACTGGGGGTATGGCTAAAAGTTGTAGTTTGGCCTGTTAGTGTTTTTTTTTTTATTATGCTATTGTACATATTGCGCCTCCATAAGGTCAGAAAAATACTATTGGTGGGTATTTTTACTTCACTTTTACTGTGCAGCTGTGATATACAAACACCATGCAGACATTTAGGGAGATATGTATGAAGGAAGGTGCGTTGAAGTGAATTGTTGAGTCTCGTTTTCAGTGTATAATTCGCCTGATGTATGAATGTGTTTTTTCTGTGATTATAAATGAGGTCTAAAGTTCGACGCACCTCGTCTACATGTTAGGTACATCATGGAACTTAGGCGCTTTAGTAATGCACCTAACATGTATAAAGGCTATAGATAGGCTGGAAATAAAAGAAAAGTCATTAGACTAGCATGTCAGTGAATAGAAACATGGTACTGATCTTATTTGGTGGACCACAGGTCCAAGCAATACCTGTGGTGTGCTGGCTCTTGCTGTATGTAGAATAAAGGGTGAGAGCAGCAAAACTAAATTCAAATTTAATGTAGTAAAAATTAAAAAATCTGAACATCAATGGGGTGTTCAATGTAAAATTTGTTTTAGATTCTATTAAATTTAAATACATTTTATAGGAGATGTTTTCATATTTTTGGGATATTATATATTTTTATATTAATTTTATATTACATTTTTTTTATTACATTTAAATAATTTAATTTTATATAGTTTGATAATAATCAAAAATTACTTTTTTATTGCACTGGTGTAATTTGAGAAATATTGGAATTTTTTTTCCTAACAGCCAATCTAGCTCCACTTCGACTCCTCAGGCTCAGGCAGACCACATTGAATTTGGTCTGCCTGTTGGAGCAGTAATGCGCCTAGTTTTGCTGAACCACATTCATATATGTGTCTAATAATACGAGTGTGGTGCGACACGTACCAGAACGCCCCCAGAACAACCCTTTATGTTAGGCGCATTAGAAAGTGTAGAGTTTTACAAACAAAGCGCCAAACACATTCATTAGGCGCTTTGGACATTGTAGCAGGCTCACTCGCCACGCAAGAGATATTACAAGGCATAATAAAAGTATTTAGTTCCGTGATAACAATTACATAACATTAATCTGGCACTTTAAAATCCAGAAAATCTAAAACAGCAATATTTTGCCTTTACTATACAGAAGACTGAGCTTTGTTTTTTCGGGAAAAAAACATCGCATTTATTGTTTTTTATTTTTGCATTTTTTTTAAAACACAGCATTCTTTAAATATGGTGTTTTTTATATCTGGCATTTTTCTTGGATGCTTCTCTAAATACTTTAAATATGCCAGAATTAATAATGTTATAAAAGTAATACATAGAAAAAAACATAATGAAAAATGTTTGATACTTTTGAGTATGCTTCAGACTTGATTGTAAGCAGAACAAAAAAAAAAATAGGAATTTTGTCTAATTAAAATTATAGTGATAATTTTTGTCTGAATTTTATTGTGGGCTACATTCTTGAAGGTTCTCCACCTCTTAAAAGCAAATTTTATAGCATTTCTTATTCCTATGACGCTAATCCATATTATCTAATAATATAGTTCCTGGGTGCTGAATTACAGGAATTCTACTGAATTTTTTATTGGTTCAGGTAGATTTCTGTGTAATGTTTTTTTCTCTTGCCTTTTGCTGAGCAGCTGTTTGCTCCACTTTCATTTCATTCCCTCCGGTATTACTGTTGAAAGTAATGTTTACAAATTCAAAGAATCCATTAAAAGAGTGGCTTTTCGTACTGCAGACTGTGTAGTTTTTTGTTTTTTCTTTTCTTTTTTACATTACATTTTATTTACGGTCTGCTTCCCCTTGGGTTAAAAAAATGTGCTTTAATGGACACAAAACTATTGTTTGTTAAACATTTACAAAATTTTAAAAACCTTTCCAAGGGATAGAACATTTTTTCGGAAGAATAAATCTATGGGTTTCTTGGTCAAGAGCATATAAAATCTTGTTTTTTGCGTTCTTCCAGCAAAAGTATTACTATAATTATTTGTAACTGCAAGTACATTTTAGAATGAAACTAGCAAAAAATGATGTGTGTGACCTGCCCCATTTTCATAGAAACTAATTTTTTAATAGGCCCTCCACTAACCCAAAGGGGTTTTAAGGCACAATTCCCCGCTATCATTCCTCGTACTTTCTCCCATTTAAATGATTTAAAATAGAAAGTTATTCTTTAAAAATGACAACCAAAGAAAGTAGGAAAAAATGGATGGAAACCTTTAAACCCCTAACTTGAGGCCTATTTTTCTTTTTTGGTCCCAAAGCCCTAACTTTTTTATTTTTTATCCAAGAAATTTAGGGGTTTTTTTTTTGGGGTAAGATGCTTTTTAATGGTGTTTTAATTAAATTTCCATAGATATTTTCGGGAAACCCCCAAAATAAAAATTAATGGGGCAAAAAGTGAAAAAAAATTTCTTGCGGCGTTTTCCCGTGTTTTGCTTTTTACGGTGTTCAATCTTTAGTAAGAGATGGTTACTGTATTTTAAAAAATACGTACCGCAATACCAAATGTATGGGTTTTCCGTTAGTTTTGGTACCGTAAAAAAATTCCCAAACATTTCCCTGTTTAAAAAAAAGTGGCGGCACCCCTTTTTTTGCGCCAATGCAGACTTAAATAGGAGCATTTTTTGGCGGGGGAAGTTTTATTTATTTTACCAAATTGGAAGCATGAATTTTTTTTAAAAATTTCCCCCCAAATTTAATAGGACATGAATGACCAAAAAAGCCAAAATTTTGGCATCTGGAATTTTTGTTATTCTAATGTGTTCAGCATATGGGATAAATAATGTTATATTTTAATAGATCGGACTTTTTTTGGATGCGGCGATACCAATTATGTGTAATTTTTTTATTATTTATTTTTATTTGTAACATGGCAAAAGGGAGGGGATTGAACTTTTAATTTTTTTATGCTTCAAAACTTTTTTTTTTTACTTTGAGTCCCCTAAGGCTACTATATCACTAGGGATAGCGATTATTTTTACAGCCTAATACATTGTAATACAATGCATTACAATGTACAAAGATGGCGGTTTTACTATTTCCTGCCTGGGGCCGAAAACGTGGTGATGGAAGCCTTCACAAGGCTTCCAGCTGCCATGTTAAGCGATCTGGGCCCCACGATTTTGCTGCTGGTGCCCCGATCACAGTGAGGAATGGTGTGTGCAGCACCGTTTCTCATTGATTTAGACGCCGCAGCCTTCTTGGCCGCGGCATCGAAGGGGTTAGACAGCGTGAGATGGCGCCGGCGCCCTCCTGCGCTGTAACCGCCGAGTGTTAGCTGCAATTAGTAGCTAACACCTGGTGGCTATGCAGCAGGATCACACTGCAATCCCGCTACAAAGCCCCTTCCTGGCATTAGGACGTACGCCTACGTCCAATGTCTGTAAGGAGGTTAAAATTATATAAAAAAAATAAAATCCACAGCATTCTGCAAAAGAGTAGTTTATTCCTCCTTGCCAAATAAGCAAAGTTTTTGCTTCCTCAAAGAGCCTCTGCCAAACCTTTTGAGGCAATCAATGCAAACAAACACTTTCTGTAACTCTCACTGAGACTTCTGCACCTGTCCACAAGTATTTTGGCCCACTCCTCATGAGCGAACTGCTCCAGCTGTCTCAGGTGTGAAGGTACCTTCTCCAGACTGCATGTTTCAGCTCCTTTTATAGATGCACACTAGGATTTAGATCAGGGCTCATAAAAAACATTTTAGAACAGTCTAATGCTTTCTGCCACCTGTCTCCCGCCTTACCCGGTCTCTGCACACTGCCGATGATTTTAGATTAAATGACTTCATCCAAATCTCCCATGCAAGAATTTACATGTGCTGCACCAGTTCTCTGGAACGTGCTACTCCACATGATCAGGCAAACAAAATACACTCACAGTTTTAAGCATGCCCTGAAAATATATCTGCTTATGCAGGCCTACCCAGATTCCTAACTGCTAACTCCCTCCTCCTCCCCAGCTATCACACACTTTTAACACACTCATAGGCACTTATCTCTATATAGATGTTCTGTTTGGGTGGCAAGTTCATCCACTGTTACGTATCCTACCCTGTATTAATGGATGGTGGCTGGACCATTGTGTAAACCAAGCACTTCTCACCTTATGTCTTATTCCCTACACCCACATAGATTGGCAACTCATGCAAACAGGACCCTCACACTTTGTGTTTGATCAGTTAGTAGCTTTTTACTATGTAATGTTTGTTTTTTATCTGTACTTAGAAACTCTAATTTGTAAAATGCTGCGGAATATGTTGCCGCTATATGAATAAAGATTACTCTTATTAATGCTTTGCTCTTAGCCATTCTTGGATGTTTTTAACTTTGTGTTTTGGGTCATTATCCTGTTGGTGGACCCATGACCTGCGACTGTGAACAAGCTTTGTCTCTGGGCAGCACATTTGCTCCAGAATTCTTAAGATTTAATTGTAGCCTGCACAGATTCAATTCAAGAGACCCTGTGCCAAATGCAGCAAAGCAGCTGCAAAACATAAGTTTTGTAGGTACAATGTTCTTTGTACGTTTTTGCATCTATAAACATAGAGCTGATGTGATTTGCCAAAATGCTTCAGTTTTGTCTCACCTCTCAAACAGACATTCTCCCAGAAGCTTTGTGGCTTTTTTGTGATTTACTCTAGTAGTAGATTCCTCCTCAGTCATCTTTTATTAAATCTACATTGGCAAAGAAAGCAACCGATGGTGCAATCTAAAACTGATGTACCCTGATCTTGGAGTTCACCTCTAATCTCTTTAGAAGTTGTTCTGGGCAGTTTGGTTACCGTTAATATTATGGCTCTTTAATTTGTCATAAATTTTCCTCTTCTGACCGCATTCAGGGAAGTTGCCTACAGGGCCCTAGACCTTACACTTCTAAATAATATGGGCAACTATAGTAACAGGAACATCAAGCTGTTTAACCCCTTTAGCCCCAGGCCTGAAAAGTAGTTAATGACCAGAACATTTTTTTAGTTTTTGCCTCCTTGCGTTTCAACAAGTGTAACTTTTTTATTTTTTCAATGACACAGTTGTATAAGGCCTCGTTTTATTCGGGACAAGTTGTACTTTATGGGGGAATAGTTTAAGTTCACTTATAAATAATTGCAGAATTGTTTTTACATTTTTTAAAACATTTTTCTTTGTTTTTTTTATGCCATTCACATTTCACACTTAACTTGTTAGATTAATTCTACAGTTTTTACGGTCGTGTGGATACCTAATATGTGTAGGGTTTTTTTTTGTGTGTAATGCATGCAAAAATATTTTTTATTAAATATTTATTTTTATTTTATTATTTATTTATTTTTATTTATTTTTTTTACACTTTTTATGTTTTTTACTTTTTTTTTTAAATCCCCTGAAAGGAGAACTGTTTTACATTTTTTTTTAACACTTAGTAATGTATTAGCATATTCATATATGCTAATACATTCTAATCTGTGTCACTTTGACACAGGCAGTGATCAGGACACCACACTATGTCCTGGTCACTGGCTTCATACACAGACAGCTCTGGGGCCACTCTAGGTCCCCAGAGCGGACTGTGCAGCCGTTCCCCGAGCTCTGTCGTGTGACCGGGTGTTCCGATCACCCGACAGAGCAGGGGAACCATTTGATTGCGCTGCGGTAACACACCGCCGCACTCAAAGGGTTAAAGCATCGGGTTTCCTCCGCTCTCCAATGCTCACAGGAGATGCTCTGGGATCGGGGCTGTGTAGTACAGCCCTGATCCCAACGGAGCTGCGGCGCCGGACGCTGCAAACCCCGAAGTCTGCAGTGACGCCAAAAGACGTCGCTGCAGACGAACGACCCGCCAAAAGACAGTGCGTGGTCGTTAAGGGGTAAAAGATGGTCTTATATGCCTTTTCTTTTAACATGTTTGTCTGTCATTTTCTATCTTATCTCCTGAGGCAACGCTCTCCTTAGCTTCCTTATGTGCATGTCCAGATCGCGCCTTCGTTTAACAAGTCTCTATGATGAATGTATGTTGCATCTTTTCTATGGGTACCATAATTTTTGTCCAGGATTCATTAATTTTGTTTTCAAATCTTTGATTTTCAGTAAATTTAAATTGATCATTACTCTTGACAGTTTCAAGTTATTTCAGGGTTTCTGTTTCTTTAAATGAAAAGGTAAAGATTACCATCAAATACATTGCTTTCCAATTTTGTTTAGGAGATAGAAGAGATTTTATCTGCAAGATGCACACATATATGTATAAAAATACACACAACTAAACCCCCATGCTCCCCATTTTAATTACTTCCTGACCATCTTTAAACACCCTTTTCTTTTTTTAACAATGCAAAAGGGTGCAATGACAATTGTGTCCCCTAATAGGCAAGTACCCTAAGGGGACTGAAAGTCAAAGTAAACAAAAAAAATACAAAATTGTGTTTGAATTGTGTTCAACCCACCCCCCCTTTTGACATTTTATAAATAAAAGAAAATAATAAAAAAAAGTTACACATACCAAGTATAGCCACGTCTGTAAAAGTATAATAAATTAAAATATAACAATTTATCGCGAAAGCAAAACACTGTGGAAGAGGGAAAAAAAAAGCCAAATGTATCACAATATGGTACTGATAAAAAGTACACTTCAGCCTGCAAAAATGTACTAAATTATGGGTGGAAAGAAAAAAAAATTATTGGTCGAGAAATTTTACTGCAGTGCAAATAGAAAATAAATAGAAAATAAAAAATAGAAAGCGTTTGGATTTTTTTTTGCAGTACTAAAACATAACGAAAACCCTACATATTTGGTAGTGCTGGAATTGTGTTAACCTACAGAATACAAATAACACATAAGTTATACCGAAGACTGAATGCCGTAAAACAAACCCTCCACAACATTGTTCAATTCCTTTTTTTTCACATTTTGTTCCACTTAGAATTTTTTGTGTGGTTTCCCATTATAGTCTATGGTACAGTGAATGTAAGGACAGATAACTAAAGACTTTTTCTAAATACATTGCTTAATTTTTTATTTGGCCAGGAGATAAAGAAATTTTATCTCTTTTTTCGAGCACGCAAGTTTTTTTGGTTTCACCATCCCCTCCCCCACCCCTCCCTGTTTCTCTCTCATTGCTCAGGTTTGCCCCCGTCATCACTCATGACCATGGGAGTATCTCCCAAATCTTATCTCTATAACGGTTTTGAAAACTTCTATTTAGCTAAAAAACCCTTTTGAGCCCGCAGCCAAGTACTACACTTTGAAAAAACTTGCACTGGTTGTCAATACAACAGGAAGCTAGGAACACAAGCTAATGTTCCATCAGCTTCGGCCCACTCACATCTGAAGGCTGTGTGACTTAAAGCGCCTGTGAAACTGCATTTGAAAAACCCCCTTAAAACCTTTTTTTTTTTAAATCCCCTTGTGACAGAATGGCGAATTGATTCAACGAAGTGGACTTCGTTTAAATTTCGGAAAAATTCGGTTTTGGGAAAAAGTCGAATTTGGGGGAACTTGGGGGAACGAAATGTTTTTCATTGAAAATTTGGGTGCGAAACCATGGCGTTACATGGGGCAAAGACTCTGGGAGGAAAAGGCATACCTCATACATTGCAGAGATAAGCCCAAACAAACGGCGGGATTTTGTACGTCACCCCCGCACCCATTAAGTCCGGGGGCACGCTGGGGGCTCCACCCTCTCCTGTACTGACAGGGGGGGTCGCTGCGGGGTGATAGCTCTTACTGAAAAAATGATTTTTTTCAGCGATTTTTGTGGGGGGGCTCGCTTTTCTGAGAGACGCTTTTTTTTTAAAATTTTTTTTTCTGATTTTTTTTGGGGATGGTCGAAATGCTTGCGTCCAATGCACTGCATATACATTTTTAAACCTTCTGTCACAGCACATTGAATATCCAAGGGGGATCTAAGCCATTTTCCCGTTTTTCATTTAAAGAAACAGCTTTTTTTCAATACAAAACCTTTCATTTTTGGCTGCTCAATTCTTTGGCGCAATTTTTCACAGGGGTTAATTAAGCGTTGTTTTTCACTGTGGGGACCCAAGAAACCGCATTTTCACCCCCAAAAAAATAACATTTTCCTTAGCCTAATTCACAAGCAAAGGTTAATTTTCCATTTTATCTCTTGTTGTGTGGGGTAAAAAACACCATTTTTAACACCCACCCAAAAAAAGTATTTGTGGTGGTCAATTCTTTGGGCAATTTACATCCAGGGTTAATAAGTTTTTTCTCAGTTGACTAAAAAGAAACCTTTTTTTTTCAAAACCGCCAAAAAAGAAAAATTTCGAACTAATTAAACCAAGGGGTTTAAATTTAAATTTTTTTCTTTT
>JAODAL010078334.1:0-12951 GCA_025379985.1 Phyllomedusa bahiana
GTTTTTTGGAAAGAGGAATGTGAAGTAGCGGAACAAAATCGTGCCCTTGGCAATTGGGGCCAAAACAAATCGAGATCCACCCTTTTTCATTTTGATGAAAATAAAAACAATCCACATTATCAGTGGAAAGCGAGGGTTTTGTTTAATGACTCCCCAGGTGCTAAAGGGTCAGCTAGATTACGTGGCTGCGGGGGCGGCACCCTCTAGGCGTGGGGACGAGCTCGGGCCATTCATCCATTTTGATACCCAAAAAGTCTTGGGGTTGGAAATATCCAAAACATCGGTGTTGGACCAGATGTCGTGCCCCATGATCTTAACGGCCCTTTTGTGTATTGTGCTGCATTAGGGGGCTTGGTTGGTGGAAAATAGGATTGCCGAGGTCACCTTAGGCTTGGCCACAATGCCCTGCTGTGCCCCCTCCCTTTGGCACTCTGTGTTCATTTGCTAAAGTTGTTCCCCCGTGACATTTGAAACTGAAGCAGACGCAACAGTTTCTCCAGTTGACAATAAATGGTCTACAATTCCTGCATTTTCTCTCATTTGGGGGGGTGAAGGAAAGTGCTGAGTTTCGTTTGTACCGGGGACCCAGGAGGGGGGGACCCAGTAATTTGTCATTTTGATGGCCTTATTTTGGGTTTTATGTTGGAGGAAATGGACATCCAAGCTATGTGAGAGTGGAGCCTTGATTTCCCGTCTGGGTCGAGGGGATAGCAAAATGATTTCCTCATCTTTCCCCCTTCCCCCAAATTTGGCCAACTTTTTTCCAAGGGAGGGACTCGGGAACGTCGGGTTTCAGGAAACCTATCCTCCTCCTCGCTTCCTCCGCCTTCAACACGCCTGACTTTCCTCAGATTGTCCCTAAGCTGAGGCGCCGCCTTACCACCCCCCTAAAAAAACCGTTTAAAGTTGTGAAACGTTGGGCCCCTTTGGGGTTTGAGGGAGAGGCTTTGTCCAAAACTTTCCATTCCTCCTCCTTGGTTTCCCGAACAAAATACCCAATGCTCTGCTGACAAGCTTGTCCCGCATGACCCTTTTGGTGGTTCCAAAAAAATGCCAAGGAGGTGCGAGTTTTTTTTCACCCCGCCCCCACTCCGGGGCTCAACACCCCGAGGGCCACCCTTTCTTGTCGGATGTTCACTTGTCTGCTAATGGCTTTTGGGTGCTGCCACAATTGCTGGGGGATGTGGAGGGTGGAATTTTCCGCGTGTTGCACTAACAAAAGGACGGTTGACGGGGGCAAACTGATCTGAACCCCCAGTGGGGAAAAACAGGTGCGAACGGGGGGAAAAAGTGGCTCGACCTCGACCTTCCAGCAGACACCCAGACGGGTACGCTTTAGAAATTTCTGGACGAAAAGGTTCATGACGTGGCCAGGAAAGGGGATTTGCTCCCATCCCGATCTTAGGGCAGCAGGAGATTGCCCTTTATCGCACACCCCTTGCCTGGCAAAGGCCTTGTCACCCAGCCCTGTCGGTCTCGTTGCACAGACCCGTCCACACTCTTACCGGGTGTTGACTGTCCCCAAAAACAATTAATTTAAAAACAGCCTTTTTTTCCTGGGCAGTGTGCCCCGGGGGAATTGGGGAAAAAACCCTGCCCATCCCTGCTTTTTTTGAAGGGGTTTACCCCGAGCCTGAGAGCACCTAACACCAAGAAATTCCCACCCAGTCACCCGTGGGCTGTCACAGCCGTGCTTAAGCCCAAAATGTACGGTGGGGGGATGGACTTTGCCAGACCAAAAACGCAGACAACGCGCTAGGAAAATTTTAGATGACACCTACGGCCCAGGGCGGGGCGGCTTTCTGGAAAAAAAATTCCTTTCGGCATCTGGTATTGGGGGCAGCAAAAAGCCATATGGGGCGGAACCCATCTGTGTCCACCGGGGAAGAAAGGCAACTTTCCCAAGGGCCCAAAAACCCCTGGCATCCCGACATTGGTTTTTTGCTTTGGATGTTTTTCTGCTCCCAATGGTAAAGGGGAAGCTTACGGCGTGCAGGTAAAACGGGTAAAGGAGGGGGGTAGCTGTCCCCTTGGTGGTGTGGGGTACTCGGGTGGCGGTGGAGCTGAAGCGGAGGCTGATCTTTGTCCCTGAGGGAAAGGGGCACAAAGAATGCTTGGTCTTAAAAATGGCGGAGGGGGAGGAGGCAAGACAGGGGGTTTTGGTGACAGTGGTTGGAAGCCCATGACCAGTGGGGCCCTTTTTTTTGCAAGGTTCCTCCATTTCTACTCATGCTTTCCCTGCATGTGACAAGACATTTGTTTGGTGGTTAAACCTTAAGATTCTTCCCTCTTTGTGCTTTTAGGCAAAGCGGCTGGGGGGGGGGGACCCCGCGGGCGAATTGGGTTTGATAAAAAGGGCCCCGGGCTTCAGGGCCCCGGGCCTTTTCAAACGGGAAAAGTGAGGAGCGGTTTTTCCGCTGATCATGGTGGCGAAAAAATTTTGTCCCCTCCTCTTTTTGAGGCGGGGGCCCCGTACTGACATACCCCTCGTCTTCCCCTGCCAGTAAAAGAAGCGTGAAAAGCAAATTCTGCTAAAAAGCCCAGTTGGATCCGCTGTCTCATATTTCAGCCAGGGGATTACTCCCTGCTTTCTCATCGGGAGCTGGGGCTACAAAAACGGGCACTGCATGGGTTGTGACCCCCTTGGGGTTAGGGCGCTAACCGCTTCCTTCTCCTCCTCCAAATGGCATCAGCGATTGGGCGTCAGAGCAGAAAATCATCCTCTTTGGCCTTTTGATCTTTGAAATGGCCCCTTTTGAACCCAACCCAGTGTGTCATCAAAAGTTTCGAAATGGTTATCCAAGTGGTGGGTACATGCGTTGACATTTGGGCTGCCCCTTTCTTCTGTTTTCGGATCGCGATGTGTAGACATTTGTGGCCATACTGGGAGGGTAGGAGGTAAAATGCGGAGAGTTGCATTACCCAGGGGGGTCAAAATGGGGCCCTCCGCGTGGGAAAAATACAACTCCCTGATGCCACGGTTTTAGATTATACAAATGATACATGTTCGAAAGTTTAAAAATTTTAAAAAGGGCGAAAGGGGTTTTTTCCCGTCTCTTATTTGGGGAAATTTCTGCAAAGGGGGCAATCACAGGGTTTCTTAAATCCCTTTTAAATTTCCAACGCCAGTGGATTGAAACAGAATTTTTTCTATCCCAAAAATCTGTGAAATAGGGTTGGGGGAAGAACTGTAACATCAAATCAACAGTGTTCTTCCTTCGTCCCCCGAGATTTTCAACGCCCAGTAGGGGTAGCAATTGTAGTTTTCAACAAAATACGTACAAGGACGATAGCGCCAAACTGAGACGCACTGAGTGAAAAAGAAGATTTAAAGTTTATGGATTTCATATGCCCTTTTTTTTCCACCACGAAACGGGGCAGTTTAGAAATATGTTTAAAACAATTTGCGTACAAGTGCATGATTTTCGCCAAATGGACCACTGAGTGAAATTGAATATTAAAAAGTTAATGAATTAATTGGCGGTTTTGCACACTATCCGTAAAACAATTTGGTATAAGGGGGCTATTTTGGGAAAAAACGGGGGGCACAGAACCAAAAGAAAAGCAAAAAAAAAAAGGGTCGTGGCCGCAAAGTGTAAAATTTTAAATGTATTTCCATGTGGTTCGGGACAGGAAAGAGTAGGCTGAAATATACCCCTCCTTTTTCCCCCCCCCCCCCCCCCCTTCCACCCCCCTTGGCCCCAACTCTGATTTCTTTACAAGTCTTCTCTAATAAATCAGAACTTTAAATTTTCTAAACTAACTAATCCCAAATTTTTCAACTACAAGGGTGGTTTTTTGTATAAAGTAACTGCCCCTTTTGGTGTTACAAAAAGTTTGGGGGCAGGGCAGTCAGAGTGTTTTCTTTGTGTTCATGAGAAATGTGGGTGAACGGGAAAAACGTTGTACATAAAACGGTTATGTGATTTTTTTCAGCCAATGAGATCCATCACCACCCAATCATGCGTTGTACACCCGCTCACCCCCGCTCTATGCTCTTTTCTGATTGGCTGGCCACCAAAAAATTACAGGGGAAACGTGAAAAAAAAGGGGCGTTGTAAATGATAAAAATTATCTTTAAGTTTTTTGTAACAGCGCTCATCGGGAAATTCCAATAAAATGTAAAAAACGTGCCGATTTCAACTTTTGTCGATCGCTCATCCCTACTGGGGACCAATCACTAGGACGTTCACTGGTTCAAAAAGTGGGGAAGTTTTAGCCTGACTATTTGGGAAAGAGCAGACCATGCATGTCCTGCCTCCTTCTTAGGGTCATGAAAAAGTCAAATATAACAAAGAAATTATATTCTGAAGTAATTAAGATGCGGAATATATACAGATTAATCAGTTTAACTAAGGCTGAAAAATGCAGCAGAAATAAATTGGAGGTTGACAATTTGAATTCAAAGCATAAGCAGTAGCTTGTGAAACACAACACTTACAGTTCTGATCCTTCAGATGTCTTATTACATAATGTCAGAAAATGCTAGCAATGTAAAAATGTAAACATAAAGCCTACAAAGACCTGCAGGGAGATTGTTTCCACTACTTCAAATGATCACTTGGATGAGGGCCGACTAATGAGAGAGGACTGAGGTCATGAGTTAAAAACATTGCATACTTATTTGTTAACTATTATTAGCCAGGAGAGCAGTAGACTTTACTATATAACTTTCAGTGGCTGAATAAATATGCCATCATTTTCTGAAGTGAGACAACCCCTTTAACTCTGACCGCAGCGCACACCCAAAGTGGGGGTTAGAGTTTTTATTGGTTCTTCCAGCTTGATGGTGCTCTTTGTCCAATGTCACTTCCAGTCCAACATCACCTCTTATCCAAAGTCACATAACAAAAACCATAGTTTGATATCAAACGAGAAGTTACTTTGGATTTAAAGTGATATCGTAACCAGAGTGCCACTGGACTTGAAGCAGCCCAAATCAGTAAGTTGGCCATTGCCCATCAATAAATAACTTTTGCCCCAACTTTTGGTTAGATTAGATTTTTGCCAAAAATCAGTTCATTCCGACCCAATTAGAATCACTTGGGCTCGGGTTAAATTTTACTTTAAAACCTGAATCTGAAGTGCAACAGTAACACGAGTTAACTGGGTAATTGAGATTTTAGAGAATTAATAAAGAAAAAGTTATACTGGTCACATCTAGTTGTAACTTGTTCTTCCCAACAGGCTGCATTCAGCAAGAACACTAACATTTTGTTATGTGGGTAATTAACCCCTTAAGGACCCGGCGTTTTTTTCGGTGACACGTTTGTTCTTCCCTCCTCGCCTTCTGAAAGCCATAACTTTTTTATTTTTCCACCTACATAGACATATGAGGGCTTTTATTTTGTGGAACAAGATGTACTTTCTAATGGTGTTATTCACTGTACTATAGAATATACTGGGAAACCGCAAAAAAATTTCCAAGTGGGACAAATTGTGAAAAAAAACGGATTTTCGCCATGTTTCCGGGTGTTTTGCTTTTACGGCGTTCAATCTTCGGTAAATATAATGTGTTATCTGTATTCTACAGGTTGTTACGCATCTGGAAATACCAAACATGTATGGTTTCCATTATATTTTGGTACCGTAAAAAAATTCCAAACATTTTATATTTTTGAAATTTGCACCCCGGCGCCATATTGTGCGACCAATAAATTTTTTTCTACTAACACCTACGGATGTCAGTGAGGGGGCATTTTTTGCGGGCTGAAGTTTACTTTTTATCGCTAGCAGTTTGGAATGAATGCGACTTTTTTGATCACTTTTATTCCATTTTTTGAGCGACGTAAAATGACTAAAAAACGCAATTATGCCGTTTGGAATTTTTGTTCTTCTACGGTGTTCAGCGTACGAGATAAATGATGTTATATTTTTATAGATCAGACTTTTTCAGATGCGGCGATACCACATATGTGTAACTTTTTTTATTATTTTAATGATTTTATTTGTAAAATAGGGAAAGGGGGGTGATTTGAACTTTTAATACTTTTTTTTTTGTACTTTAAGACTTTATTTATTTATTTTTTTCACTGTAATATTTAGTCCCCCTATGGTGCTTGACCACTAGGGGGTGCGATTGTTAATACAGCCTAATGCATTGCATAGGCAATGCATTAGGGTGTACAAAGATGTCGGTTTCCCCACTTCCTGTCTACGGCCGGAAGTGGGGCAAACCGGGAAATGTAAGTGACGGGAGGCTTCACAGGGCACCCCACTGCCGTGTCCGGTTGTCAGACGCCGTGGCCATCTTTGCCGTGGTGTCTGAAGGGTTAAACAGCGGCAGCGGGCGACTCCACCCGCCGGCGCAGTTACTGCCGGGTGTTAGCGGCGATCAGCCGCTAATACCCGGCGGCTGTGCGGGGGGGTCGCGGAGCGATTCCCCTGCAAAGCCCTTTAGCGGCCCTGAGACGTACTCATACGCCTCCCAGCTCTAGGGTGAATGATCTGGGTAATTACTGGCTGTTTAAGTCACAGATCCCCTCATATAACAGAATCTTATAGAGTCTCCTGCCTGTTAACAGGGGGAGAGGAGGAAGGGGAGGGCAGTGTGCATTGCTCCATATAACCCAGTCTACTACCTGGTAACAGACGGGAGAGGGGGCAGTGTACACTCCTCACATGTCTCATCAGTTCAGACTGTGTGTATAACTGCATATAGAACAGCAAGGAGCTTGTGAAGTCAGCCTGAAGCTCTGCAGACACATAAGAAGCATGCAGGGGGCTGTAGATCTCTTCTCTCCAGACATCCTTCTGCTTCTACTGCCTCACCCAGAATGATGATGTCACAGGTCTTCAGTGAGGGGAGACATGCCTTCTGGGAGGGAAGACACGCCTGCTGAGAGGAGAGACTAGCCCCTGGATTTCAAATTCAATCTCAGAGAATTAGCTGAAGAGCCCGAACACTTCAAACGATAAAACTTCTTTAATATATTAAAAATCCAGGGGAACACTGCTGATAGTGTCAGTGCTGGAACAGTAATGAGTGCCAAGAGTATGTCCATATTTGTATGCAGCAGTAAATTTGTATACAGCACCAATAAAGACTTACAAGGTTTCAATTATGTAATCTATTTATTATTATATTTTATAGCTCCATTAGTTCCAGAGCACTGTACATTCAAGGAGGTTACATACATAACACAAGTCAAACAAGTACAATGGTGACAATGATGATGACTAACAACTGGTACAGAGGGAGAGAGACCCCTGCCTGAGAGGGCTTACAATCTACAAGGAAGAGGGAAAGAGACAGAAGGTGAGGGGCACACATGTTTGTGGAGGGTGTAGTGACGTGGGGTTATTGTAGGTTAAAGGCTCCTCAAGAGATGGGTTTTCAGGTTGCTTTTGAAGCTGGTGAAAGTGGAGGAGTGTCTGAGGTGTTGGAGCAGTGAGTTCCAGAGTATGGGGGAAGCACAGGAGAAGTCTCGGAGATGGTTGTGTGAGGAGCTGATAAGAGGAGAGCAGAGGAGAAGGTTCTGTGAGGAGCGGAGATTGCGTGAAGGGAGGTATCTGGAGATTGAGGCAGAGATGTATGGAGGGGAGAGGTTATAGAGAGCTTTGTAGGTCATGGTTAGTAACTTGAAATTAATTCGCTGGGCAATGGGTAGCCAGTGAAGGGATTGGCAGAGGGGAGAGGCAGAGGAGTAGAGATGAGAGCGGTGGATAAGACGAGCAGCAGAGTTGAAGATGGTTTGAAGAGGAGCAAGAGTTCTAGACGGGAGTCTGTAGAGAAGGATGTTGCAGTAGTCTAAACGGGAGATGACAAAGGCATGGACCAGCATTTTTATGGTATCAAAGTTGAGGAATGAGCAGATTTGGGAGATATTTTTCAGGTGGAGGCAGCAGACAGAGGTAAGGGTTTGGATGTGTGGTTTGAAGTATAAAGTGGAGTCAATTGTTTTCCCGAGGCAGCGGACTTGCGGGACCTATTAGAGTGTGGAGCTGTTGACTGTGATAGAGAGATCAGGCGGAGGGAAAGAGTGGGATGGTGGAAAGATGATGAATTCAGTTTTCTCTACATTAAGTTTTAGGAGATGGGAGGAAAAAAAGGAGGATATTGACGATAGTCTGTGATCTGGGAGAGTAGAGCTAATGTCTGGGCCGGAGATGTAGAATTGGATATCGTCAGCATACAGGTGATATTGAAAGCCATGAGATGCTAAGAGCTAACTCAGACCAAGAGTGTAGATAGAAAAGAGAAGGGGGCCCAGGACTGACCCCTACTGCAGTGGGTCAAGAAGAGAGTTGGAGAACAGATGGAAGGACGGTTGAATATAGACGTGCTGTTCGAGGAGTTTAGAGGCAAATGGAAGCAGTGAGATGGGGCGATAGTTGGACAAAGAGGAGCGGTCAAGAGATGGTTTCTTTAGGATGGGTGTAATGATAGTATGTTTAAAGGAGGAAGGGAAGATACCAGAGACTAGTGATAGGTTGAACAGATGGGCGAGGGCTGGGAGGATAACAGCACTAAGGTCTGGGATGAGGTGGGATGGTAGTGCGTCAAGACTACAAGTAGTGAGGTTAGATTTGGAGAGTAGTGAGAAAAGCTTGTCATGGTGGTGTGGACTGTGCAGTTATAGGGGCTGACTGTGTGGATTGTGCAGGTATAGGGTCTGGTGGTGCAGACTGTGCAGGTATAGGGGCTGACGGTTCGGACTGTGGGCTGAAGCTTTCTCAGATGAGGTTGGTCTTGTTTAGAAATTGAGTGGCAAAATCATCTGCTGAGAGGAGAGAAGGGGGAAGGGGTGCTGGTGGACGGAGGAGAGAGTTTAAGGTATTAAATAGTTGTTTGGGGTTGTGAGACAGGGAGGATATGACAGTGGTGAAGTAATCCTGTTTGGCTGAGGCGAGTGCAGACTTGAATGCATGTAGTGATTGTTTGTATAAGGTGAAGTCGTCTCTGTAGCGGGTTTTCTTCCAGCAGCGTTCAGCAATTCTGGAAGCTCACATCAGCTGTTTAGTGAAGTCTGTGTACCAGGGTTGTCTGTTGATTTTGCGGTTTCTGTTCTGTATGAGAGGGGCAACCAAATCAAGAGTGGAGGAGATTGTGTGGCTGTAGAAAACGGTGGCTGTGTCAGGGTCATCAAACAAGGATATGGTACAGAGAGGTGCAAGAGAGTCAGAGAGCATGCAAGGCTTAAGATTTTGTAGGTTCCTGTGGGGATGTACAAGATGTGAGACAGGAAGGGCAAGTGGAGTGGAGAGTGTGGTGAAGGTAAGCAGGTTGTGGTCAGGTATGGGATAGGGAGAGTTTGCGGTTAGATAAGGGGCAGAGGCAGGTGAAAATGAGGTCCAGTGTGTGTCCTTCTTTATGAGTTGCTCCAGAGGTCCACTGGGAATGGTCAATGGAAGAGGAGAGTGAGAGGAGCTGGCAGCAGAGTGAGGTGTGTTGATGGGGATGTTAAAATCTCCCATGATAATAGTGGGGAGGTCAGTGGAAAGAAAGTGGAGGAGCCAGGAGGTGATGTGGTCAAGGAAGGTAGTGGCAGTTCCTGGAAGTCAGTAAATGATGGCCACTTGGAGGTTGGAGGGGGAGTAGATGTGGACAGAGTGCACCAAAAAGGAGAGGAGGGTGAGAGAAGGTAGAGGGGGCGTGGGGACAAAGGAAGAGGGGTCTGACAGGAGAAGGCCGATACCTCCACCATGCTTGTTGTCAGGGTGAGGATCATGGGTAAATTGGAGGCCACCAAAGGAGAGCGCGTCAGGAGAGACTGTGTCAGAGGGCATCAGCCAAGTTTCCGTCAGACCAAGGAAGGATAAGTTACGTGATATAAAGAGGTCATGTGTGTAGGAGAGTTTTTTGCATACAGACCGTGCGTTCCAGAGAGCTCCAGAAAGAGAAGTAGGGGGACCAGGGCTCAAGCGAATAGGTTTTAAGTTTAAGGGGTTAAAAGAGTATTTTTAAAAAAAAATCTGTTAGGAATGGGAGTTACAATAGTGGGAGTGTGCTGAGGGGGCCATGGGTTAGGGGTTATGTCCCCAGCAGCTAGGAGGAGCAGAGAGAGAGTTAATAGGTGGGAGTAGGACAGACAGTAGTTTGGTTGGGTCTGTTTAGTGAGGAAGGCATGGATAGTGGGAAACAGGTTGGTGGCAGCAGACAGATGAGAGGGTAAAATGCCGGGGGAGATAAAGAGCTCATTGCCCAGCAGAAGAGTATGGGGATAGGCAATTAGTTTTAAGAATATGGAGGTTGGGATTACAAAGGAAAGGAAAAGCATGGTGGGTGACTGTGGCAGGTTGTGAAGCTGTTAGTGGAAGAGAAAAGCATAAATAGCTGTTACCTTTAGCAATCCTTGTTCAATCCTTGTTTAAATTCTGATTTTAATTCATCCTTGTACTTGAGGGTGCAATAATCTGCACAGTTGTCATACCTGTGAATGAGAGGAGAGCAGATGGTCAGATCAGATGGAAGGTTTTTGTTGCTGCATGGTACCAGGTTCTGGTTTTAATTCATCCTTGTACTTAGAAAATTGTCCGTACTTTCAAAAGTGGCCAAGATATGATTGAGGTCAAGCTATGACCAGTACAGGTACATTTATACTGAATTAAAACCCAATCTGCCTACCTGGAGCAAACAGGAGGGGTCGAGACAGCTAATTAATAAGGTGGGGGAAGAAGATAGGAAACAGGTTCAACAGAATATGGTGGACAGCAAAATCAACATACACAGCAGAGAGTGGGGACAGGAAAGTAGAGTTGTGTTAAGTCATAATCATACCAAAGGGAAATTATGCAGAGGGAACAGACAGATAAGCTTGTGGGTGCAATGATCTGAGCACTTGTCATACCTGTGAATGAGAGGAGAGCGGATGGTCAGATCAGATGGAAGGTCTTTGGTGCTGCATTGTACCAGGATCTGATTTTAATTCACCCTTGTACTTGGCTGTACTTTGAAAAGTGGCCAAGATATGTTTTTCTGTTCTCCAGAGCCACAGGCAGCTTCAGATTCCGACATCCTGGTTAGCTGGTTAGGCTGTGGGTGGTTCTACAACAGCGACTGACATATCAGTTTTGCTGTTCCTAGTTGATCCCTGAGTGCTGGAGGTCTGTAGTGCACAAGACTGCAGGGCTCTAAGGGGGTTAAAGATTGTCAGTAAGTAAAGTAAACAAGCTTCCATCTTTTAGATAATGAACAGAGCAGGGGGTGATGTCACCATCCCGACTAGTGATGAGCGATTGTGTTGACAGATTTTTGAAATTATCATGCCGATAGCCAATAGTCGATAATCGCTGATGACCATTAAAATCTATGGGAGAGCAACATAACCTTCATTCTTACACCCAAACAGGGGAGGAGAAGCTGGAATTAACATCCACAACAGGAAACTGAATACGTGCTACATCTTAGGCAAGACAATTAGGCAACAAGAGTCACAGAAAACAATTCAAAGGCTAAAATAATTCATCATGTTCCATGGCTAACAGAAAACATGAGGATGGCGTTGCCACAGCAGGTACAGCGGTAGCAGCAGCTACGGGGACCCTTTCACACAAACAAGACACCGCTACTGGAAATGGCACATGGCAACTGCCAGGAGACCCGAAGCATTTTTTGCACCAGGGACCCACAACTTGTCTATTTTGCGGGGGCTGAGGTGGCAGCAAGAACGTCCCAACGGGGAACACAGAGGTTCAACTTTCAGGGCCTCAGTTACAGGCGAAAGACACAGCCACATGCAGCTAAATCAAATGGGGTGTCCACCCATTACTACTTCCTATTTTTAACATATCACCGGGCACCTTTTTCATTCGGGTCCCTGGCAGGAATTATACCCAATTGCCATCCCTGGCATCCATTTTAAAGTAGCCTGACCCAAAACCACCAAAAAATTCCCTTATGCACCCTTATAGTGTTTTGGACTGTACAATGCCCCCAAAAATTATAAAAATGACCTCTAGCAGTATTAAAAATTGGAGAAGAAATGCCACTTAAAACCCATTTTCTGTTACCAAAGGGCCTGGATTATAGCTGATTTTTCACAGCACCATGAACTCCAAACCATTGACGTGCTTGAAATTTCTTGAAAAATGACTAATGATTAATTTTTTTATGAAACTGTGTATATTGATGTCTTTACAGTCTCTCATGCAAAATAGCAAAATAAACTTTTGGGCACTCAGATAAAAATTTGCATTAAGAATGATCATTTAAAAAAAAATTTTAAGGACCATTTCTTTTGGAAGGGAATGTGGTAACCAGCAATAATGTTGCTTGGGAACTAGGCCAAACATCATAGAGATCCATGCTTGTTGGATGTGAACAGCCTCCCTGTGTTTTCCAAGTAAAACCCATGCATCATTTGTGAATATTTATTTTATTACTGTTTGGCACAAGATTCGCTATTCCGTTTCCTATATGCAAATGAGGGAATTCAAGCGTTTTAGAACTGCTAGAAACTCAAGAGAACTGACAGGGGCAGTGGTAAAGGCAGGATTCACAGTCTTCCAGGCAAAGGAAGCCTGCTGTTTCCAGACCATCATAGAGAGAGAGGGGAGAGAACTCCTGGATAAGAAGGACACTCCTTGATAGCGAGGATGTTGCAGCCGGACCATCCATCCCATCCATCTGCACTGGGAAAGGGATTTGCCGCCATCTTTAAGGTACCTCACGGGTGGGTCACCAACACTCAGGACTGTGAGAAGGGCCCGATATTGTTTAGTTATTTATGCTCGGTTACAGGCCAAAAGGAGGGTTTCCCAAATACATCCCCTGTTCAGGACTTGGAGAGTTTGCTAACACCATTAGCTAGTTGAACCCTTATCTGTGAGGGAAATTTTGTTTCATATGGTTTTGGGAGGGAAAATGGGTAAATCATTTAAGCTGTGTAAGCTTGCTGTGCTGCACCACAGCCCCGCAACTGCCCCCCCCCCCCAAAAAAAATTTGGGTTTTTAAAAGGATTAAAAAGTTTAAAAAAATTTTTTGGCCCCATTTTAGGTAAAGGGGGAAG
>JAODAL010078335.1:0-12951 GCA_025379985.1 Phyllomedusa bahiana
CGGCCCTCATGAGTTCCTGTGGCCGCTGCCGTGCCCTAAACACTGTGCACGGGTCCCACTCTGTGGCATACCCCTGTTTTTTTGCCACCCCCAGAATGTCTTTGGTGCCACTGCCTGACCTCATGCTCCCTCCCGTGACCACACCCCTGTGTCTTTTCCCAAAACATGACCTATGCGCTGCTGGGCTGTTTGCCGTGACCTACCCCACTGTGTAAATTTTTGCCAGTCTGACCTCATGCTCCCTGCTGTGGCTGCTCCCTGTGACCTACACACTGTTTCATTTGCCATGTCTGACCTCATGCTGCTGCGGGGCTGCTCCCCGGGCCCTCCCACACTGTGTCATTGTCCCAACTGTCTGACCTCATGCTCCTTGCTGTGGCGCTGCGGGTGCCCTTCAACTGTGTCTTTGGCCACTGTCTGACCTCATGTGCTGCGTGGCTGCTGCCGTGACCAAACACACTGGGGTCTTGTGCCACTGTTTTCCCTCATGTTTCCTGCTATGGCTGCTGCCGTGCCCTTTAGAACAATGTATCTTTGTTCCACTCTGGGGCCTATCAGGGGCTTTGCTAGGGTCCTAAAAAATTCGGGGCAGGGGCCCTTTTGTTACAGCAAATTTTAAGGAAAAGCGCTGTCTGCCATGCATAGAGTGGGCTTAGCACGGGGCCCCGCTTTTACACCCTTTTTATGCCTTTTTAAAATTTTCCCGGGGCCCACCATATCCCAGGGGGGGGTTAAATTTAAAAACCCCCCCCCTTATTTTCCACCCAGAAAGGGGACTCTGCTCTTGACTCCCTTATGCTGGTCTCTGGGACAACATACCCCATCCCCCAGCCAAGGGCCTACAGCTTTGCCCCTTTTCCTCCCTTCCTGCAAAAATTCAAAAAAAAGGGTTTGAAACCCTCATTTTCTTCTTAAATTTGGGGCCAAAAGTCCCTTTTTTTATATCTGAAAATCCGGTTATGTGGTGATGAGTTTAACTCCTAAATAACCAGCTTTTTCCATTTTTTTCTTCTAATAGCCATATTTTTCATTGATGCTGTTCTGAGGCTCATGGGGGCTTTTTGGTTCTTTTTTAAATTATTTTTTGCCAGGGGGATGAACAAAAAAAAGTTTTTTTTTTTTTAATTTTTGTAAACCCCCCCGTGTTTTATGGAGGGGGGAAAATAACAAATTTTTTAGCACAGGGTTTTTTTAAAAGCAAAAAGTGATGCCCAAAAATGTGTACTTTTTTACAATTTTTTTATTGACAAGCATTTGTTTTTGGGAAAAAAGGGTTTTTTATGTGTTTTTTTTTTGTGTTTGTTTTTTTCACTTTTTATTTTCCCTTTACCCTTTAATACATCAGAATTTTCTCCCCTGCAGATGGAACCTACAAACCCGTTCCCCACAGGGCAGTATTAACACCCAAAAGAAAAACACAGGGAAATAATTTGGGCTGTGTATATTTCTGGTTTTTCCCGTGTGTATATTACGTATAAAAATTTAAAAAAAGCACTACACCACTATATATATATATATTTAATATAATTTTATAATATACTAAAATTTATATTTTACCCCTTTACACACACACAACACATGTACTTCACACAGGGGGCAGGATATACATGTATAATAAATTATCGGGTGTTTTAAAATTTTAGTATATACTGTCCCCGTGGAATACATGTGTGTGTGTGTGTGTGTGTATATATATTTACAATAGTGGTGTAGTGTGTATATAAATAAAAATTCTGCAATATACACACAGGAAACAGTATATACACATGTCCAATTTTAAAACTGTTTCTTTGTGTATTACTGTCCCTATTGATGTATATACTAATTTACTTACCTCGTGACACAGGCCATATATGATATAACTAGAGGTGGGGGCACAGCTCTCCATCCTGCCTCAAAACAACCCATGCAGGGTCACTGGGGACCAGAAGCCCTGGCTGTTTAGGAGCCGGGGAAGACTTGGGGAAACCCAAAAGCTGTTCGGGTTTTTTCTATGATTGGGGGCCCATGATCTCTGTAGGAGCCGCAGGGGAAATTTCGTAGGGGCTGTACCCCGGGGGGGGCTGAGCAGGGGGCACAGAAGAAGGGGCGCTCTCCTGCTCCCTGAGACTGCTGAGGCTCGGAGGTGGGTGGAGCTTCTCATGCAGCGAGCAGGAGAGTGAGGAACTAATCATTCGGGGGAGAAGGGTTTACATTTCCCGGGGCTTTTCCCCCAAATGATACTCCCTGCGACGCCCCTTGGACCTACCCCTGTTTTTTTCCCCACCTCCAGAATGTCATTTGCCACCCCTCTGATCTCATGCTGCTGGGCTGCCGCCGCACCCTCCACCCCTTGTCACTGATGTTGCCCCTGAGCCCCAGCTTGTTTTTTCCAGCTTCGCTCGCATGACTTATCAGGCTACATTCCCCCTTCTTTTTTTTGGTATTTTGCCCTCTAATGCCCGGGGAATTTTTATAGTAAGCGATTCAAGACGAGGCAGTCATGTGGGTGTCTAAAAAAACACAACATTGTATGAAGACCAAACCAAGCCCCCCTCTGTATATTTAACATGGCACAACGTTCTATAGCCCCCTGCAGGTCTGGGCAGCCGGGAAATACTTTTTTTTTTAACGTGTTTTTCGTCCCGAAGTATTTCGGAATAAGTTTTTTTTGCCAAGAAATTCGCGAAATGAACGAAACAATTTCGGAAATTCGCCCCTCTAAGTCACGGCAAAAATTTCCCCCAAAAATTCAAAGCATGCCCTTGACCCTTTGACAAAAAGGAAAAACAAATTTCTGTTAGAAAAACTTTTTTAGAATGGACCGTAGTATTATGCTTTCAAAGCACATGACCCAAAAAATTAAAATATGACTTCTCACCACGTTAAAAATTTGAGGGGGAAATGCCACTTAGAAGCCAATTTTGTTCCCAAAAGGGTAATTTTTGCGTACTCACAGCAACAGACCCCCAAAAAAAATTTTTAAAAAATGACTTCTCGCCACTATTAAAAATTGTGAGGGAAAAAGCCACTTAAAACCACATTTCTGTCCCAAAAGGACCATGATTTTTGCTGTATCTCACAGCAACATGACCCCAAAAAATTATAAATCTACTTCTCAGCCACTATAAAAACGTGATGGAGAAATGCCACTTAGAAGCCACATTTCTTTTCCCAAAAGGGACCATAATTATAGCTGTATCTCCCCAGCAACATGAGCCCAAAACCATTGACAATGCGAAAACTTCTAAAGATAAAGTGAGTAAATGGAATACGGTGTTGTCATGAAACCTTGCTGTCTTTTACAGTCTCCTCACAGCAAAACCAGCAAAATGAACTGTTGGAACAGAGAATAAAAATTGCAGTAAGAAAATGATCATTTTAAAAAAAAGTTTTCAAGAGGAAATTCTGTTTGAAGAGGAAAGTGAAGTAGACCGGCAACTAATCGGTGACCTCGGCAATTGGGGCTACAACATCATCAGATATCCATGCCTGATTCATCAAGATGAAAGTCAAACGATCCACATTATCTGTGGAAAGCCGGATGCGTTTGTCTGTAATGACTCCTCCAGCTGTGCTGAAGGTCCGCTCAGATATGACGCTGGCTGCTGGGCAGGACAACACCTCTATGGCGTGGCGAGCAAGCTCGGCCTTTCCCGTCCATTTTGGATACCCAGAAGTCTATTGGGTCCGGAACACATACAAAAACACCGGTGTTGAACGCAGATAGTCCTGAAAACCATGATCTTAAGCTGGTCTCTGTGTGTTGGATTGTGCCCTGCATTGCATGCGTTGGTGAGGGTGGTAAATAAAGATTGCCAAGGTCACCCATTAGGCTTCTGTCACCTGCCTGCTGCTGCCGCTACCGGGTACTTGGCACCTACTGCTGTCACGTCGCTGATGTTGTTCCACCGTGACATTTGGGGAACGTGAAGCAGACGCAACAGATTGATCAATCAGCAAGGTCTCCATTTCCTGCATTTTACTCTCTATTGGGTGGGTGGAAGGAAAGTGCTGAGTTTTGTTTTGTACCGGGGATCCGGGAGGGGGGCCACCCAGTAACTGTTGTTCATTTGAGGGCCCCTTAATGCGAGGATCATGTTGGAGGAAATGGAGCCTCCAAGCACTCATGTGAGAGATGGACCCTTGTTTTCCCCAAAATCCTCTGGGTCGAGGGCACTACAAACTGATCTTCCTCATCTTCCTCCTCCGCCTCAAATTCGCGCCAACCTCTTTCCAAGGCAGGGACGTGGGTAACGTCGGTATCTAGGAATACCTCTCCTCCTCCTCCGCTTCCTCCGGCACGGCTTCAACACACCCCTGACTTTGCCTGAGATGATGCATCCTGAGAGCTGATGCGCTGCCTTGCACTAGCCCTGGACCCCAAACCACTGCCTAATGAAGACCGAAAAAAATTGAGAAACGGTCGGGCCTTGTGGATTCGACGGAGAGAAAGGCTCTGTGTCCGCATCTGTGTCCGTCTCCTCCTCCGTCGCTGGTGGTACCTGTTGTTTCAGAGTATCCAACGATCGTTCCAGAACTAAGATCACCACAATACTCATGCTGACAAGGGGCATCGTCGCACTGACCATTTTGGGGGCTTCTTCAAAACTGGCAAGGATGGTGCAGAGCTCTTTCACCTGCCTCCACTCTCAGTGGCTCAACACCCCGAGGTCCGCACCGCTGCTTTCAGGCCATGTGTCACTTCGCACTGCGTAATGGCATTGCGCTGCTCCCACAATCGCTGGAGCATGTGGGGGGTGGAATTCCCAGCGTGTTGCCACGTCAACAATGAGCCCGGTTGATGGGAGGCTGAGCTGACGCTGCAACGCAGCCAGGGGGACGAAGCAGGGGCGAACGGCGGAAGTGCGAACTTAGACTTCGAGCCTTCCTCACAGGCAGTCCAGACCCGGGTAGTCTTTAAAATTTCTGGACGACAAGGTTCATGACATGTCCAGGAAAGGGGATGTGCTCCAGCCTACCAATCTTAAAGGGCGGCCAGCAGATTTCGCCCTTTTATCGCACACCACCTTCCTGGCACAAGGTTCTTGGAACCCAGCCAGCGCTCGGTCTCGTTGCGGAAGCCGTCCACATCTCCTGACCTGTGTGTGGACTTCTCCAAGACAGATTGATTTCAACACGGCCTGTTTTCTCTGGGCCACGTGATCCCAAACCAGAGGACCTTGGGGGAAAGAACCCTGCACCATCCCTGGGGTTTTGAAGGAGCGTGCGCCGAGCCTGAGTGCCCCCCGTACCCCCAGAGACATCCACCCAGCTCACCCAGTGAGCTGTCACTGAGATATAGCGGCCTTGGCCGTGCTTACTAGTCCATGTGTCGGTGGTCAGAGGGACTTTTCCGACACAGATGCAGACAACGCGCTTAAAATTTTTAGGATGACACTTGGCTGGCCAGGCAGGGATGGCTTTTCCCTGGCAAAAAAAATGCCTGCTCGGCATCTGGTATTGGGGGCGGGAAAGGGGCCATTAGTGGCGGAACCCATCTGTGTCCACCAGAGGGAAAGGCAACATTTCCAAGGCCAAAAGCCTGGCAATGCCGACATTCAGGCTTTTGGCTTTGGGATGGTTTGGGTTAAAGTGTTTTCTTCTGCCCCCAAACCTGGAAAGACAGAAGGCTGGCTGCTAGACTGGCCGCTGTATGGCGTGCAGGTCGTCAAACTGGCGGAAGGAGAAGGGTAGGATGGGTCTCTGGGGTGTGAGGTGGTCACTCGGCGACGGTGGAGGCTGAAGCGGAGACTGATCCCGATCATGACTCGAGAGACATGGGCAGGTGAGGAACCCCTTGGAGGTGGCGGAGGAGGCGGAGACAGGGGGTGTGACAGTGGTTGGAGGCCCGGCATCGGTCTGGCCTTTTTTGGGCCCAAAGGGTTTTTCCCTCCATTTCAACTCAATGCATTCGCTGCATGTGACTAGACATGTTGGTGGTGGTTAACCACCTAAGGTTTCTTGCCTCTACTTATGCGTTTACGGCAAAGGCGGCATATGACATCGCTGGGTGAATCCGAGGCTTGCTCAAAGAAGGCCCAGGCTTGAGAGGTCCTGGACCTTTTTGACGGCAAAAAGCGAGGAGTGGGGTATGCGCTGACCGTGGCTGGCGGAATCATATCAGCGGACTTTTTGAGGCGGAACCCGTACTGACACTACCCCATCGTCTTCCTCGTCGTCCAGTGATGAAGCGCTCGCAAGCAAATTCTGCTGAAAAGACCACGTTGGATCCGCAATGTCCGTCATCCATCATCATCAACACAGGTGACTTGGTCGTCCTGACATTTTTGCATCCAGGGCTGCGGGCTACAAGCGAGAGGACTGCAAGGCGTTGCCGACCGCCCGGGATTTTTGCCGATTAAACCGGCTTCTTCTCCTCCTCTGATGGCATCAGTAACTGGGTGTCAGAGCAGAGAAAATCACCTCTTTGGCCTCTTGATCTTTTAACAAGGGTTTCTGACCCCAACCGCATTTTGTCATCAAAAAAGGGCTTCAGAAAATGGATTATCCACAGTGGTGGGTACACGAGTTGACATTTGGGCTGCTTCATGTTGGACGGATGCTAATGATGCTGATGACGACATTTGTGGCTGTGACTGAGAGGACGAGGAAGTAAGACTGCTGGATGCAGGTTACATTAACCACTGAAGGACTGTTCGTTACTTAGATTCACAGGGCCCTGACCCAGCGATGACAGGCCTGACGGTCCTGCAACTGACGATCCGCTGGCATGCGTGTTGTCGCCCGCAATGGAAGGGGCACCTTCTCTCTTACCTCTACCTCCATGTCCTACCCCCCTCTGTGCTCGCTTACCACCTGAATTTCGCTCCATGTTCAGAAATATAAAAATTTGAGAAGGTATGGAAGAGTTTTGGAAAGTCTCTTATTAAAAGACGGCAAATCACAGCTATTCTCAAATCCCTCAAATCAAAACAAAATTGCTGGATTCAAATTTAACTGCAAAGTAGATCTATCAACAAAGCTTCACTGACCAAAAGTGAAAAAACACCTGTCTGAAATGTATACGGATATTAAAATATATTTTTGGCACCTTTCAATTCACCTATGGTGACTACAAAATTGCTGTATTCACATTTAAGTGCAAGGTGCCTCAATGAAAAAAGCTGTGGTGCGCCAAAGTGAAAAAACACGTATCTGTAATGTATTTGGATAATAAAAGGTATTTTTTGGCACCTATCAATTCACCTGTGGTGACTACAAAATTGCTGGATTCAAATTTTAAATGCAAAGTAGATTTATCAACAAAGCCCGGCCTGAGCCAAGTGGAAAAAACACGTATCTGAAATGTATTCGGATAATAAAGGTATTTTTGACACCCTTCAATTCACCTGTGGTGACTACAAAATTGCTGTATTCACATTTAAGTGCAAGGTGCCTCAATGAACAAAGCTTTAGTGCGCCAAAGTGAAAAACACTAAACCCGTAATGTATTCGGATATTAAAAGGTATTTTTGTCACCTATCAATTCACCTTGGTTTACTACAAAATTGCTGTATTCAAATTTAACTGCAAAGTAGATCAACAAAGCTGTACTGCTCCAAAGTGAAAAAACACGTATCTGAAATGTATTCGGATAATAAAAGGTATTTTTGGCACATATCAACCTGTGCTGACTACAAAATTGCTGGATTCTAATTCAACTGCAAGGTGGCTATATCAACAAAGCTGGAATATGCAAAAATTGAAAAAGAACATCTATCTGAAATGTATACTGATACTAAAAGTGGAGTTTTGCACCTAACAAAGAGACCTGCAGTTACTAGAAAAGATGCGTATCCTAAAATAAGTTCAGGCTGCCCAATATCCAGGAAATATTTCAATAGAAAACTGTTAATAATAAAGCTATTGCAGTGCAGTGTCTACACTAAGTCTTGGTGAACTGTATCCAGTATTCTTTATAGAGCTTGTGTGTGATCGCCCGTGCCCCCCCCCCCACGTCTCCCCGTGACTTTACAGCAGTAGATGCTCCTTTAAAATTCTCTACCTAATTACATAAAATCTTCCAATCCCTGATCTAAGTTGTAAGGATCACAGCTAACAGTAGAGCTTTCTCTGTGAAGAAATAGAATAATTTCGCTGAGCTGTTTGGACACAGGCAGAGCGCACGTCCTACTGCTAGGAGACGCTGAGCGCCCCTGTTCATGAACAGGAAGGGCTGTTCTATGTAAAACGAGGTCATGTGATTTTTCCAAAACAAAAACCTCCCACAAAATTCAATGATAGGAATACTAGTACTTATATAACAAAACCAAAAATAATTATATTCCTTAAAAAATACCTTTAATAATTATACCTTAAATACTATATCAATACAAAAAAAACTACACTACATATATGCTATACAAAAAGGGACAAAACATCCTAGACTTTCTACAATATAATACTGCTACCCCACTAACTTGCAATAGAGGAGAACCCGCCCCGAAAAGGGCGACCCCGCAATTAGCAAATAATACCTGGGAAAACCCTTCCTTATCTCAATAAAGTCTAAAGGGTATAACAATGCATACACCAGGTAGAAATTACAGCAGGTAAGTGCCTGATGTCTATATATCAAAAATAAGCGCTTCTGTAAATAGAATGCTGTAAAGACCTCTTGTTAAATCCCCATAGTATTGAACATGGAAATAACACATATAGAACACCCACAGGTATTCCAATAGGTTACAGCACAGTAAAAAGCAAACGCATACAGAAACAGCCTAATGACCTGGATAAGACCCTCCTAATCTTACTAGCATCTAGAGGGTATACACATGTGTATACCAGGTCAAGAGCAAACCAGACAAGTGCCTAGTATTTATATAGCAATTGGGGATAATATAATAAGCGCTAGAAAATATTAAGTGCTATGAAGAACTCTTGTCACATGCCCATGGTATTGGGCGAAAAAAACCATGTATGGTGATCTACATACATAGAGCATTTCCAAAATGTTTTCCCCCTAATAATTTTTAGCAACACATTCACACATTTCGGCAAGCGCATTCAAAAAAAGGCCCCAAAAAGGGGTTTCCCCAAACCCAGGGGCTTTTCCCCTTTTGGGGCCCAAAAACAACATTCCATCTGTAAAAAAAAAAAACATAAAAATAATAAAAAATTTTCCGTCAGCCAATATCCAAATTACCAAAAATTATTTTATTTGACACATCAAAGGGAAAAAGAAAAACCTTAACCCCGTTAGAATTTTTTAGCCACTCCTTTTGAAGGGGTAATCAACCAGGGGTAGTGGGAAACCCCCTATGGTGAGAACTTTTAGATCGTCATTGGTTTTATGGCTTCCCCACTTTTCTACAAACAAACCCGGTATTTAAAGCCCCTTTTTACCTGCCTCTTTTTGAGGAAAAACCCCCCCCCCTTTTTACCTGTGAAACAACCTGGGAAACCCCAATTTTTAAAAAACCCTGTGTCTCCATTCCCATATGAAAAATTTACGGGGTCCCCCAAAAGTGTACGCGCATGTCAGTAAACCCACCCTGGGGACAAGACAACCCGACGGAAGTTCCCCCCGCCTGCGCCAAAAAACCTGACATTCCAGCAGGGGGCCCCCAGGCGCACTTACTACCCCGGGGGCCCCGATAGACAAGCTAGAAAAAGTGCTTTCGTCTAAACTTCAAATTAAAAAGCGCAAAGGGAAACGTCTGCAAAACTGATTCAAATTAAAGTAGCCCCCATTTTAAAAACCCCGCATTTTTATAAACCTAAGCTATGCGTGAACAAACCCGGGCCCCTTTTTTTCATAATATCTCCATAAAAAGACCGAAACAAATTTGTCCCAAAAAGAGAGACGGGTTTTTAAAATGATCTTTAGAGGGAAACCTCGAACGTTTTAAAAAACCCCGGATAAGGGGGGGAAAGTGGGGTTTTGAAAAGGTTTTTAACCAATACCACAGAAAGTGTTTTTTGGGTCTTCTCCAGCAGATTTCCCGGGTATGAAATTCTAGAAAAGATCCAACCCTTCACTCCCCCTTCACAATTAAAAACTTTGTTTTTAAGATGCCCTTTGGGGAAAAGAGTTAAATTTGTAAACAGGGAAAAATGACTTTTTTCTCCCTGAGGTTTTCCCAAAAAAAGCCACCCTTTTATGGCTACCCCAAGGGCCAAAAAGGGGTTTTAAACCCCTTAGAGGGAACCCATATAACTTGGGGTTGGGGTTTTTAAAACCAAAAAAAAGGTGTGATGGACACCAAGCTTGAAGAATTCGTCACCCCTTTCCCCCCCCCCTATATCAAACCCATCTGACCTGCTCCTCAAATTGGAAGGGGTTTTTTTGGTTTTTATTTAGGTACTCTTCTTTGTAGCATTGACCCTGGGAACCTTTTTACTCCCCCAAAAACCCCCACGGGGGAGGGTTTGAAGGGAAATAAAAAACTTTTTGGGCACTCAAAGGGGCCCAAATTTAGGGAAAAATAATTATTTATTCTATTCCCCCTTTTAAAATTTTTACTGGAAAAAAAACATTTTTGTGTTTTTACCGGAAGGGCCCACCAAACCCCTCAGGGGGACGCGATGGGGAGGGCCCCATTTCCCCCCACAAGCAAAAATTTTCTCCTGGGGTGGTGGGAAAGGGCACGATGGTCCCCTTTATTTAAGAAGAGAATAACTCTCTGACAGATTATGCGTTATGTGGGCACCTACATGACGACAAATTTAAATTAAGGGAAAGGGGGGTAGTCCGGGCCCTTTCACTGACTTTTTTTTAAGGGCCGGGTTTAAAACATAACTCAATAGGCCTTTAAGTTTTCTTTTACCCTCAATGAATACACCCTTAAACCCTTCCCTTTATCTAACTATACCCAAAAAACCCGACAACACCCTTGATACAAGGTTTTTTTTAAAGGGTAATTTCCACCAATACCTCCTCAGGGTTTGGGCAGTTGTCCCCCCGAGAAACCCCCCGTTAAAGGGGGAAATTTTCCCGGGGGCAGTATTTTGCCCTGAGGGGGGAAAATTTCTCTGAAATAAAACCTTTTAAAAAATCAGGGAGGCAACTTAAAAAAAGGTTTTGGAAAAGGGGGGACCCCAGTCATTTCCCCAAAAAAGCTTAACCCGAAGGCCAAACCCGGAGGACCGGCTGGGCCCCCTGGTTTCCCCAAAGTGAAGCAGGGGGGGGAAACCCTCGGAACTTTTGAGGAATGGGTCGCGGATTATTGGAGAATACAATTCCCAAGGGAAAATAGGGTTTTAGGAAATCTTGAGGGAAATATTGGAAGTCCATTTCAGGGCGATATCTTAAAGAAAACAGCCAAGGTTCCCTCTTTTAACCTACCGAAAAAGGGCCCAAACTACGGGATAGGGGTTTGGGGAAAAATTTACTTTGGGGCTCCACAGAAGGGAGACTGGCTGGGGAGCAACCCCCAAAGGGTGTTTTTTTTGTGTGGTAAAGGTAAAATTTTGCCATTTTGTGATCAACTGTAAGAACCCTTTGGGAAAAACGAAAACCCATTTAAATACGTTATTTAGAGCATTTATTAAAATTGGGGTTTCCTTGTTGTGTATTTAGCCACCTTCCATTTTTGGGGGGGTTTAAAATATGGGCGGGGAAAAACCCCGTGAGTTTAAGGGGGAAAATAGGGGAACAAATTTTGGGGATAATTTAAAAAACAACAAGATCCCCTATTTCAAGACATGTTTTGGGAAAAACACAATGGGAGGGAAATGTGGGTGCAAAATTTTGAGGGATTAATCTAGTAAAGCCTCCGCCTCAGAGGAGGGGATTGGGAAAAAACCTTTTTTTTAAAAACGAAGACCCAGTGGATCTACAACTTAAAAAGTGTATTTTTCCCAAAGGGGCAAAATGAACTTTAAACTTTTTCCTCTTCTTGTAGGGACCGCTTGAACGTATGTTATCTTTTGTTACATAAGAAAACCCCAAATTTTAACACAGATTCCCTGAATTAATTTTTGAATTTTTTTAAAGCCCAAAAACCTAATTTTATAGCCCCTTTTGTGACCCTCCTTTGGCTTTCTTCTTTTGTTGTTGAATTAAAGGTTAAAAAAAACTTTTCTTTTGGGATCTCCCGGGCACCTAAATGTATCGTTAAAATTTGGGCCTTTTTTTTGGGGATATTTGTAAAAGGGGCCGTTTTCACCGCTATGGCTTTGCGTTAAAAAAAATGCAGGCATTAAATGGTGCCACTTTACATTTTGCCTCATGAAACAGAACGCTTCCTTGCGCTTCTTTAATTTGAAGTTCTAGACGCAAACACTTAAATTTAGCTTTTCTATCGGGCACCCCGGGGAGTAATTTCGGGCCCGCGCGCCCCGCTGGAAAAGTCAGGATACCGGCGCAGGGGCGGAATTCCCCTCTGATTTCTCGTCCCCCTGTTTGGGGGTTTACGACATGCGCAGTAACCCCTTTTGGGAACGCCGTGAATTTTTAATGGGAGAAAAGGGACACATGGTTTAGAAATTTAGTCCCCCGGGAAAAATTTTTAAAAGGGATTTGGGGGGCGGGTTTTTTTTCCCATAAAGAGGGAGGACCCAAGGGGCTTTAAATACCCCTTTATGTTTTTGTAGAAAACGTGGGACCCCCATACACCAATTGGGGAAACTACAAGTTCTCACCAAAAAGGGGGGTTTCACTATCCCTTGGCTTTTATTACACCTTCAAAAAAGTGGGATGAAAATCTAAAAGGAGGTTCCGGGTAAATTTTTTTTGCTTTGGGTGTAGAAATCAAATTATTAAGGGAAAAATGAAAATAAACTGGCTGGGCGGAATAAATTTATATTTTTAGTATTGTTTTTTTTCAGATGGACCCTTTTGTTTTTGACCCCCTGAAAGGGGTCCCTGGTTGGGGCGAAACGCTTTTGGGGGGGGTTTTTTAATTTCGCTTTTTCCGAATGTTGAAAGTGGCTTTTAATTAAATTTGGGGAACATCTTGGGATGCCCCCCTATGTTAAATAGAATTTACCAAAACAAAGGTTTTTTTTTTGGGCCCCCCAAAA
>JAODAL010078336.1:0-12951 GCA_025379985.1 Phyllomedusa bahiana
AGTTAAAAGGGGGAATTGAACGGGTCTTTAGCTATAGTGGATTAGGAAAAGGGGGGATACTAGGAATTTTAGGACACGTTAAGGACACCTATGCAAAGTGACTTTTTTTGTAAGACTTTAAAAAAAAAGCAGTAACCTTCTTGAGACCCCCCTTTAAAGCCAACTAGTACCCCAATCGTGTTTGCGGACCCGGGAAAAAGTTTTGTTTTCATTGGTTTAAAAAAAGTTAACAAAAATTGGGCCCTACTCAAAAAAAACCTTTATTAACACATGCTAAAAAAAAATAACATATACCAAAACTCAAAAATAACAGGTAACACCATATAATATACTTATAGATGAAAGGCAATAATATTCCTCATACACATATTTTAAAAGACAATCTCCCAATCAAAATACTGGATATACATAGTAAAAATCCAAGTGCCAGGGAATGATGTAATAATAAAAGCAACAGAACCCTATCAACATCTAAGAAAACAAGTTATCCCCCCGAAAGGGAGGGCCCCCGTCTATAGGTTCAAAACCCTTTTATACCCTTTCCTTGTCTATACGTAACTGTTTTTTAATGTCGAATATAAATGTTTAAACAGCCAATCACGAAAAAATATTGAATGGATTTTCTACCAACCAATTAGAATGGAATAGTGTTGGTTGCGTATCTAGCCAAAAAGGCTCCAGTGTGGGCTGAAGTTTGTGGTGGCCGTAGATGCATGTCCCCTGATGAACCCCTACATATCTGAGGGGGGAAACGCGTCGGGATTTCTGTGGCGCTCTTTGTCATCCGACTATGAGGAGATAAGTATAAAAGTTGTAATTGGTTTTGGGCTTAAAGTACTTGGTATTTTTGATTTGAGGTTTCTTTTCTTACCGCTTTTGTATTTTGGGGTAATCTGTGACTTTTTCCTTTGACTTACCAATTTTTTAAACCAAAATCACGAAACCTGTTTTAATTCAATATCTTGTCATGCAAATAAGCTCTAGGGAGGAGAACTAGGGCTCTGGTGCCACCTTTTGCAAATAGCGCCCTTTCAGCCACATCTGCCCCATTAATTCCTTAACGAGCTATCGTTAGAGCTATATAGTGGGATTGTTCTGCAGTCACGCCACATAGGTGTCGAGGGCCGGATGCTAGTTGCAACTGACAACAGCTGGTAACGGCAGTGAACAGAACCGGCTCCATTTCCTGCTTTTTAACCCGTGCTCCGATTGGCGCCCTCACGGGGTGTCGATCGTTTAACATGGTGCGGGAAACCCTATAGGCTTCCCTCACCGCCATGTTGGTTTAAAACTTCCCGCCTAGGCAGAAAGGGGTGGGTAGCCTTTTTGAATACCCATTTTATTTTGTTTATACTAACGATCGTCCCCCTTAGTGGCCAAATACCTTAGGGGGACTCGATAATAACAGTGTAAAAACTTTAAAGATTTTTTTTTAAATAAAAAAAAATCTTTAAAGTTCAAATAACCCCCTCCCTTTACCATTTTACAAGTAAAAGTCCTTTTAAAAGTTTAATCTATTAAAATATAACATAATTTATCCCGTGCGCTGAAAATTCCAAACGGCAAAATTGCATTTTTGCTCATTTCATGTCCTCTAAAAATTAGAAGTGGTCAGAAAGCTGCATCCATCCTAAACTGGTACCAGGTGGAAGTACTAAAAAAGGCATTTGGGCCCAAAAAGTCGGTGAAAATTTAATAGAAAAAAAAATAGAAAATGTTTGGATTTTGTCAAAAAGTTAAAAAATAACAAAAAACCAAAATATTTTTGGCATCGCCAGAATCGAAAACCCAAAACCCGCAGAATTCAAAAAACCCCTCATTTAAATTTTCCGAAAAAGGGGAAAAATTTTTCCCCGGGAAACCGGGCACAAATATTTTTTTTTTCACGTTTTGTCCTTTTTTTTTTTTTTTTTTTTTTCAGTTTTTCCCAGTAAAATTTTAGGTGCGTTCCAGATCACCATTTTAAAAACCCTATTCTTTTCCCCCCAAATGTTTATGTAAAAGAAGAAGGGAAAGGGGCCCGAGAAAAAGAAAAAAAACCCGTCCTTAAGGGGGGTTAAAAAGCCTTGAAAAAATGACGAATTTCTAAAACCCAAAGTTACCCAAATCCAGGTAGCCCCGCCAACCTTTTGGAAATATTCCCAGGCATCGTCAGACGGTTGGGGGTTTTTAAAACACTTTTTTTTTTTTTTTTTTCCACGACCTCCGGTTACACCAAATTTTTTAAAACCCCCCAAAAAAAGGGCCCCAAAGAGAAGGGAGTCTCAGGGGCCCTCTGGTCTTTTCCCTCAACCCCCCTTGGGGATGGGGGCCCTTTGGCTTCCCAAAGGGGGAAATCCAAAGGGTTGCTACCCCTGACCTGTACACTTGTGGTACAGAAGGGTTAGACATAGGCGTAGTTGGGTCACTAGCTGAAGGTCAGGGAAATTTAAAATTCAAGGCCAAAATGGGTCACAGCAAGGGGGCCAGGACAGGCCCCGGGGTTCACCTAAAACAGGTACAAATAGCCCAAGGAAACAATACGATAAATATACACAATATATTTTTTCTAAACCCCACAAATGGGTCCCTCAAGCTGGGGCTTTTCCCCATTAAAAAATCAACTAAAAGGGGGGGACAGGGTGGGAAGTTTGGAAAGGTGCAAAGCCCGGGTTGAGGGGTTTTTAAAAGGGCCGGGGGCCCTAAAAGGGGGGCCAAATGCAGAACTTAGAAAAAACTCTGAAAAGGGCCAAGGAAGGAAGGTGGATGAACCACGCTGGCAACCATGGGCATTGGTATTTGGCTTAATTTTTGGGTTTTCCTTTTCAGGTAATTTTGTGTTTGGTTTTTCCCTTTAAAAAAACACTTGGAGGGTAAAATGTTACATTTTTGCCTTGCTTTGATCCTTCTTGGTGTTGCACAGTGATCTTAGTAAGCAGACAAATTTTTTTTTTTAAATTTTTATGAAAATGTCTTGTGAATTTGAGAGGCGGGGAGCACTGGGAACATGTCTTGGTCTCCTGGGGTGCAGGTCAAGCAGCTAGAGACAAAATTGTTGAAAACATCATAATGGAAGTTGCCCAAAATTTAAATTTTGAACGTAAACACAATGACTTTTCCTTTTTTGTTGGTACCAAGGGGCCCCTGGGTTCCCTTAAAACAAATTAAATTTGTCAAAGGGCAGTGGGGAAGATGGGACCTCGACCACCCCCTTTCCCCACCCTTTAGATATTTAGTGCTGGTTTGGGTTGTTGTAGAGTTTTTCACCGGGGTGCGGTGGGGTGATCCATTTAATTTTTTTAAACGAATGTGGGCCAGGGGAAGAAACTTAAGTGGGGGTCGTTTTTAACCTAGAAAAGGCAAACTTGGGGTCGCAATGGGTAAAAAAAAGAACATTTTCCCCCCCCCCCCCCCCAAAAAATTTAGGGTCCCCCCCCCAGGCTGAAAGTTTATGACCAAAAATTTTTTTTGGGGAAATCACGGAATTTTAACTAATTTTAGTCTAAAATTTTTTGGGGAAACCGGGGGATGTCATATGCTTCTACTTTAAGCTATGAAATGTCATTGAGTAAAACAATTTTCCCGTAAATTTAACAAAGGATAAATACTCCCATGACACCCGCCATGCGGGACACAGCGGGAAGTTCCAAGGGGTGTTAGCGAGGCTGGGAATCCAGGAAATTTTAAACCCTTCAAAACCCCATACTCCAGACCTTTTCCCCCCCCCCCTGATTTTCAAAACCTTTCCCTAATTTTAAAAAAAAGGTCTTTGTGGATAACGATAGAATTAAATTGACAATAATTGACATTTTTTTGGAGGAAAAAAGAATAGTATTTTTTTTTTCAGGGAATAGAAAAGCTGATTTCCCTATGTAATACAGGTATAGAGATAAAGGGCAATTATTAAGAAAAAGAAAAATATAATAAGTTTCATTGCTTCATATCAATACCGAAACCTTATTGAACAGCCCTTGTAGGTGTCATGTAATTATGAAAATAAGCTCTAAGGAAGAGGGCTCGGTCTCTGGTGCCACCTTGGGGAAGCAGCATCCCTTCAGTCACATTCAAGCGTTCTTCACTGTAAGAACTGTGAATCTGTGGAATAGCCGCCTGAGGAGCTGGTCATAGCAGGAACAGTTGAGGGTTTCAAGAAAGGCTTCTAACTACCTGAAACTAAAGAATATTAATACGTAGGAGCCATGTAAAATTATGGATCTTGGCTGGTGGCAGCTCTGGGGTCAGAGATGGGGTCTTCCCTGGAGCAGATTGGTTCTTGCCTTGTGGGTTTCAGGGCATTCACCAGTGGGGAGACTGGGCTTAAAATCCTTGTCTCCCTCCCTTCACCCACATTTTCCCCACCCTCGGTTGAACTTAATGGACACATGTCTTTTTTAAACCATACTAACTATGTAACATTCAATCCATTAAAGAGCCTTGAAATGTGAAAGAGGATTTTATGCCAAGTCATCGGGAAGAGTCTTTCATCTGCGAACAGCTGTTTGGACCAGTTCAAAGCAGGACCCTGGCCGGACAAGAGGCCTTGAATGTAGCTCTAGAGGTTAATGTTTCCCCTTTGCAGAGAGCACCTCACAGGTTTATGGAGACTTACAGGCTTTTTAATGTGGCTGAAGAGATGCTACTTCAAATAGGTGACACCAGTGACCTAACTTTTAGATTACTTGCATATTTGATTCTCCCAGGAAGCATTGCATGGCCTAGAAATCTCCTTGTATCTTTATGACTCTCTCATCAAGAAGACACATTTAGGGTGAATTCACACGGCTTCTAGCGTTGGGTACTGTGCATGCCGCTATAAGCCTGGAGTTTTAGAAGTACGTGCTGGCAGGCGGGTACTTCTAATGGGCTTGGGCCAGGCCCCATTCACTTTTGTCTTTCCGGGAAACCAACAACTTATCATAGCACTCAATGAGCGCAATGATGTTACCATATTTGCGGGCAGGTACTTCGAGTGCATTGCAGCGTAATTCAGCGCCCAAGTACAGCCTGCAACTATGCCATGTGAGCATACCCATACTCCCCAGGGCTACGGTATAGGCCTTGCATCCTGCCACCCTGAGCCCTGCTCTCTAATGACGAAGGACCCCAAAACCCCAAAAACATCTTCCAGGAGATGGAAGACTCTTCTTACTTATAGTAATGAGTCATATCGGGCATATCCCACCACTTCTGGTCCTTCCCTAAGGTCTAAATAGGTCTCATCCCTAAGTGGTTAATCATACCAAATGTGACTAGTAGTCCATACATCATAGTTACATAGTTTGTAAGGCCGAAAAAAGACAAAACGTCCATCCAGTTCAGCCTGTTGTGCTAAAGTGTTGATCCAGAGGAAGGAAAATCCGCCATGACGTAGAAGCCAATTTTCCTCATTTTAATGAAAAAATTCCTTCCCGACTCCAATCTGGCAATCGGAAAAATCCCTTGATCAACGACCCTTCTCCAGAATCCCGGTCACTATAACTTGTTATATTATTACATCTAGAAATGTATCCAGACCCTTCTCCAGAATCCCTCCCCCTATAATTGTTATATAAATTTCACTAGACATGTATCCAGACCCTTCTCCAGAATCCCGGTCACTATAACTTGTTATTACATCTAGAAATGTCTCCAGACCCTTCCCCAGAATCCTGGTCACTATAACTTGTTATATTATTACACTCCAGAAATGCATCCAAACCCTTTTTGAACTCTGTTATAGAATTCACCATGACAAGTTCCTCTGGCAGAGTTCCACAGTCTCACCACTCTAACAGTAAAGAATCCCTTTCCATGGTTATGTAGAAACTTTCGTTCCTCAAGACGTAGAGGATGCCCCCTGTTCTAGTCCTGGGTATAAATAAATCTTGGCGGAGATCTTTATATTGACCTTTGATGTATTTAAACATATTTATTATCTCCCCCAAAGCCGTCTTTTCTCTAAACTAAATAACCCTAATCTTGCTAATCTTTCTGGATATTGTAGTCCACCCAGTCCTTTTGTTATTTTTGTTGCCGCCTTTGTACCTGTTCAAGCTCTACAATGTCTTTCCTGTGCATTGGTGCCCAAAACTGTACACAATATTCCATGAGTGGTCTAACCAGTGACTTGTATAATGGAAGAATAATGTTCTCATCATGTGCATCTATGCCCCTTTTAATACACCCCATGATCCTATTTGCCTTGGCAGCTGCTGCCTGACACTGGCTGCTACAATTAAGTTTACTGTCCACCAGGATTCCCAAGTCCTTCTCCAGTCACTTTTACCCAGTGTTTTTCCATTTAACATGTAGTCATGTAATGGATTTTTCCTCCCCATGTGCATAACCTTGCATTTATCTGTGTTAAGCCTCATCTTCCATTTCTCTGCCCCGGCCTTCAACTTATCCAGATCCCTTTGTAATAACACATTATCCTCTATTGTGTTGATTACTTTACAGAGCTTAGTATCATCTGCAAAGATCGATATTCTACTGTGCAATCCCTGTGTAACATCATTAATGAAGATGTTAAAGAGAATAGGGCCCAATACTGACCCCTGTGGTCCCCACTAGTAACAAGGATCCAGTCTGAGGATGTACCATTAATCACCACCCTTTGTTTTCTATCACTGAGCCAGTTGCTGGACAGGACCGATCCTTCATAAACCAATGCTGGAACGGCGTTTCATTTGCTCTGCGCCAGTCCTTTGGGAAATACCCCGTTATTAGACAGTCCATAAATATTAAGAATAGGGGCCTGTCTATCACATTACTTAACTCCCTTAGGACACGCGGGTGTATGCCATCAGGGCCTGCGGATTTGTCTATTTTCATCATCTTAAGACGGAGCTGCACTTCTTCCTGGGTTAGATAAGAAACATTTAAGTTGGAGTTTACCTCATCCCTCTTCTCATCTACAGGAAGCTCATCCTCCTTGGTAAATAGAGTGGAAAAAAAATTAATAGGTTTGCTTTTTTCTTATCGCCCTCTACAGTCTCTCCCTTGTTCAATCTGAATGTACTTCCCATCATGCCTCATATATTTTCCTATTCCTGGAGGGTTATAACCCTTGAGAAAGCGCTGGTGTTTTTAATGTTTTTAATGGTGCGAGGGCATATCACCCTGCACTTTTTAAGAATAAAGGACATTTTTAAATTTAGCCAGCATCTTTGGCTTCTATTGGAATTGCACGTGCGCCGGGTCCGCCATTCTTTCTCCTGCTTCCAGATCGACTCGGCGTTCATCCGAGCGCCGAACTGTACGAGATCAGCGGCTGCCGTGATAAGGGCTATGGCACCACAAAGCCCCGTAAACGCATATGAGAGTTGTGCCTCTATATTAGGAGCGCAACCTCAAGAGGTGAGCACACCCATCATTTTTTATCCTGACTTGTTTTTCCAAACATATTTCACTATTGTGCGCCCCCTTTGTGTTTTTTTCTTCTGTTTTCTTTATTCACCACAATGTAACTGAGCTTCAATACCAGGCCCATCCAGTGATAGAGGTGGCGGCATTATTAATAGTAGCCATGTGTTTATAAGTCTGGATAACACCTCTAAGCCTTTTTCTATGCTCCTTATGCCTTCCTTAGTGTTTAGATACAAAGAAAAAGAAAAAAAACAGAGGGGTGAAGTATGCATGTAATACAACTCCTGATGCATGACTCCTGAAGTAGCGCCGTTCTGAGGCACAAAATGCGTCAAGTAAATACAAATGGTGTATAAGGTTTATACTCTTCCATGAGTTACTTTTTATAAATAAAACCTTTTTACTAGCACCTATACAAAGTTTTTATGCACCGGGACCTATTTTTTCCTCATCTGCTTGACCCCTGGTGTGTAGTGCATTGTGTATTAGCTGCCAGGAAGAGAGGGGGAAGCGACAACTGCTTGGCGCACACTTCTGACACAGTAGTGGGGTTGTCAGGACAATGACAATGCTACGGGTGGTCCGAAAATGGAACCGAACAAAAAAAATGCAGCCACAGGGACAATGTTTTACTCATTTAATTAATTAATTTTTTTTAGCAGAAAATTTTCTAATAAAAAAAGTTCTATAGCCTCCTCCGTCCCCGGATGCAACAACCAGTATTAGAAAACTGCACAATGTTTTAGTAGAAGTGTTAAACACAGAGGAAACGAAAGGAAGGTCACAACGCGTTCCGGAGTGCTGTCTCGATGATCTAGAGCCTTCCAGACTCGGTGTCACTGGAGCAGGGGCTGCTGGGAGCTGGAGGGGAAAGTCTTTTATAACACGTGACTTATTCTTCGGGAATGACCCCAACACGTTACAGTGATGGAGACCTGGAAGCCATTCACATACAGCACGTTCTGCAAACTCTATAACAAGTGTGGAAAAAAAGTCCGTCTCCTTAAACGTCCCCGTTTTCTGTTCACTTTCATTCATCCATTGACAAAATTTTGGATCACCGAAAAACTCTTCCTTCTTCTGCACCTGCCACTTGTCATAGAAGACGTTACAGCCCAGCTTCTGGCCAACCAGGGATCACATCTTCGTTAGTCGCAGAATATTAAGACGAGCGCTCAAGAATGTCGCTCCAGAGGCGTAACGTATCTCTCTGAGAATCCCTTCCCACGTCTTCTCATCCTCATTGTATCTACAAACCAGAAAATACCCACGTTATACGAGCATGCTCCATATCACTACATACAGGAGATCCCCAGGTTATACCAGCATGCTCCATATCACTATATATAGGAGTTCCCCATGTTATACCAGCATGCTCCATATTACTATATGCAGGAGATCCCCAGGTTATACCAGCATGCTCCATATCACTATATACAGGAGAGGCCAAGGTTATAGCAGCATGCTCAAAATAAACATATCCACTATATACAGGAGATCCCCAGGTTATACCAGCATGTTCCATATCACTATATACAGGAAAGGCCAGGTTATACCAGCATGCTCCATCTCACTCTATACAGGAGTGAGCTGCGTTGACACACGTGTGGAGGAGGAGCATAGTTGTTGGCGGTAGTTGCTGCTGCTGGCAGCATGTGGGGAACGCTCTCTCCCTGCTGCCTGGGGGGAGAGCTGTCCCAATGAAGCGGAGTGGGCTTCCTAAGCCCCCTGGCCTCCTGGATAAGCCACTTGGGGGTCGGGATACCCATGTCCTGGCCCGGAGGAAGGTTAGTGGCATCAGTAATAGCAGGGAAGAAGAAGTGAGGGGCTTGCCTTGCGGCGGATTCCCTGCATTGTACGGTGCCTGCAGAGATAGAAGCGCTGAAGGAAGAAGCCCTGACCAAGGTTGCGTACCTGATGCCCAGAGCAGCAATGCACCACCGAGAAAGGATGCTTCTACTTTGGATCGTGTCCGGAGGGTTTTGCCCAGCAGCGGAGCAGTGAAGGGTATTGGCAGCAGCGGAGATCACCGTGGGGATGCGATCGGGAGTTACGCAAGTGGGTCCCCGTCTCTTCCCGTGGCTTATGCTGCCTGCACAGACCTTGTCTGCGAAAGAAGTGCTGATGGAGGAGACAGCAGGAGGAGCAGTGATGTTCCAGCAGGTCCAAAAACAAAGAAGGAGGCTGATGCTGGTATGTCCAGCAGCGGAAGGGAGATCAGTGGTGGCAGTGGAATCCAGAAGGAGATGGGTGGTGGTGATGGCAGGGGTCACTGCGGGGATATGAGCGGGACTCACAGCAAGTCTCTGTCTCTCCCCGCGGCTTCCGCTGCGTGCAGCAGCCAAGTCGGAAGCAAGAAGGAATCGTTAGCGACGGCAGCGAAGGCTACTGCGATGTGAGCACACCTCATGATGAGTCAGCTCATGATGAGTCAGTGTCTCTTCACGCAGCTCCTGCTGTTAGCAACACAGACGGTAAAAACAAGAAGTGAATTCAAGTGCTATTGCACCTCTGGCCAGTAGAAATATGATTGTATGTCAAGTAAAGGTATGCCAACAAAAGAAGTTTTGCCAATAAATAAAGTTCAGCCAACAGTACAAAAGAACATTATAAATAAAAATAATGGAGATGGAGATAGCGGAGTTGTTAAAATCATCTCCGACATTTGTTCAGAAGTTAGGCCAAATACCAGCCCAGGTGTTTGCCCCAACCTTAGCACAAAGGTTAACCCCAGTACCAACTTCAATACTAAACCCAGCATCACCCCTGTAAGAAGGAGTAAAAGGATCCTGGCCAAAGCTGAGGATTCAGAGGAAGGGGGTTTAGCCTTCACCCCATTAAGTATTTGGGGCATTATGGCGGCGGGTGAGAACGCCTTTACGTTCAGCTCACAAATAGCCATTTTTTTGAGAGAATTTGAGAAAAGTGGGAGGGAAATAATACAACTACAACGGAAAATAGATACGTTAAAATTAAAACTCAAAAATACCCCTGCTAGAAAAAGGAAAAGTGTTAAAAAAGATATAAGTAATATATGGGAAGAAATGAGAAACCTAACAAAAAAATAAGACCTTAATTTTAGAAAATAGCGGTACCTAAAACTCATCAATGATAACAGGTTTAGTGAGATGAGCAAACAAAGGAGGGAAAGAGGAGAGGAAGAAGAGGAGGAGGAGGAAGATGAAGAAGTGGAAGAGGAAGAAGGGATGGAGACAACGGAATGTGGGAAAGAGAAAGAAGAGGTGCCCAACTCCCTGCAGGGACTCCCACAGTTAGAAGACAAGGCTCCCCCGCAACAAATGGTGACTCAGGTACCACCTCAGGAACCATCCCAAGAAGATAGCGGGATCCCCTCAAACCAAATGGCAGTCCAAGAATTAGCTGGAGTTTGGACAAACGTAGCAGGGTGTCAAGAAGTAGGCAGCAAGGAGGACCCAGGGGGGATGCTGCTGGAACAAATTGTCCAGTTAGAATCCCCAAAAGTCAACCTTCACACCTTTGCCTTCGGGGATGATTTTCCCGCAATAAAGGGAAGGAGAAGAATAGGAGGTCAAAGATAGTTGCTGGTGTGGACACCCGACTGGTTTTCGGGCCCATCTCGGCAGTTTTTCAGGTCACTCCAGCAGGATCTAGTGTAGGAGGCTCCAGGGACGAGCAACCAATGGAGGCAAGCTGGGGTTCCCGGTGTACTAGTCAAGAAAATATCTCAGAGTCAGGCCCTGATCCCGTTGCCATGGGGAATACAGACAATACCATAAGTAATAAAGCCGGTATGAATGTAGAGGCAGGTGCAAAAGAGGGGGTAGGTAGGAAGGGCAAGGAAACAACTGATGTAGAGTCGTGTATAGGGGCGAATGATGGGGAGAGTGTAGGGTCGAATGTTGGGGGGGGAGCAGAGATGAGCATTGGGGAGAATGTGGGAATAAATGTTGAGGGAGATTTAAGGACAAATGTTGGGGGAAATATGGAGACAAATGAAGGTGTAAATGGGGCGGAGAAAACAGGTGTGACGGTAAACACTGTACATAGTGGAGGGGAGGGCGCTGGCCCACCACCTCCTTCGGCTACACCAGGTCCCTCTGCCTTAGGTACAGGCAGGGGAGGAGTTATGCTACAGTTGTGGCGGGGAGGGAGGTTCTAGGCTACCGCCGCCAGTTACAGGGAGTGAAGAAAATCAGCATCGCTTTTTGGAGGCTCTAAAGAATGGGGAGGAGTCGGTCACCATAGAGGGGAGGGAGATTCGATTGTCCTTTTGGATGGAGAGGCATTTGCTCTCCGCCGTCTGAGGGCAAAGGACAGGAGCAGGGGGAGCCAGGCCCCCTCCTACAGCCGGGCAGGGAGTACCCAGAAGGAATGTGGTCCGTCTCAGATGGGTAGGCAATGACGCTAGTCCCCCTAGAGCCAGGGTGGTGGAGCTCCTGTTTGGGATGGAGTTCAGGGCGATCGACATCTTTGCCCTGTTCCCCCCTTCTTGGTCCCTGATATACGACATTAGCTTCGTGCGGGCCGAGGGTATAGAACCCCGTCACGAGGTTAAAAAGTATTCGCCAAAGTGGCAGGATTTTGAGGCCCAAGCAATTTCCCACCAAAATCATGTTAAGAAAGTGACCGTTCTGACCAGTAACGAGTCTCTCTCTTATGTTGACATCGAAACCTGGCTAAGCAGGTACAGTGAAGTTACGCGGATCCAAACCAAGATCCGGGACGAGCATGGCATCTGGTCAGGGGCCTGGACTTTTATGGTTAAGCTCAAAGTCTCAGGTAACACCGTCACCCATATCTCAGGTGTGCGCAATGTGTGGGGGAATAGGTCATCAAGCCGCATCATGTGGTAAGATTTGTTGCAACCTGTGTGGTGACCTCAGTCACCCCTTCCGGCACTGCCCTTGCTCTTTCACCAACCTGATGTCCTTTAGGCAGGAGGAAGGGAGAGTGAGGCCAGAGGACATCTGGAAGGAAGGCGGTGAAGGTAACAACGATAATGGTGAGAGAGCAGAGGGGCCAATGATAAAGAGAAAAAAATCGACAGCACAGCTGAGGCGCATGGAGGTCTGCAGAAAGGAGAGGGAGGGGCCCCACGGACCCATGCCGGGGGTTCCCAGACCTTTAACCCGGATGCGGCCTCCGGCGCCGAACAATCTGAGGCCCTGAGGGAAAGCGGCATAGAGGAGGAGACCAGGAGGAGGCTGCTCTCCCAGCAGCTTCTGATCACTCAGAGAGTGTTGAGAGTGAAAGGGAGAAGCGGCCCACACAACTGGGTGCGAAAAAGGGGAAGGAGAGAAAGAAGGCAGGCGCCTCAACCTCACTAGAGTGGGACCACTCCATCCCCTTGACCCTGAGTAGCCAGGTGCCGTGCAAAGGAAGGCAAGGTAAAACCCCCCCTCTGACCGAGACCTCCAATAGCTATCACGTACTCGGAAACCTTTCCCCTTCTTCACGGGAGGAGGAAGAAGAGGACGGGGTGCTGGAAAGGGCAGGGGAGCCTCCGGAGAGCGGCGCTAGTGGCGGCGCCAAGAACTATGAAAACCAAAGGGAGGGCCACTGGACAGGATAGAGGGAGAGGTAAGGGTGGTGGTGGTGGCAGAGAAGTGAGTGGTGGGGGTGGTGGCAAAAATGTAAAGAGGG
>JAODAL010078337.1:0-12950 GCA_025379985.1 Phyllomedusa bahiana
AAAGGGTACGTAAAACAGTAAAGGGAAAAAGACAAAATTGGGAAAGCCCCCACTAAAAGGAACAGGGCACACGATTCGGCAGTTAAAACGGAAAGGGCAGGCTTAATAAAGTCAGCCCCCTTGGTGTTAGCAAATTCACTGGCCCCCTGCCTTTTTAAATTTTGAGCTCCCGTGCCACGGCTGGGCCAGCCCCCCAAACGGGAACGCGGTGAGGTAGTAGGAGAGGGGACCCTGTGATGGGCCCGGGGGCCAAAGGGGCCCCCGGTTGCGGCGCGGGCTCGCAGCAGGGGACGAAAGCAGGTGCGGGTGTGCCTCCCACCCGCCCACGGGGGCCCCCTTTAAAAAAAAAGAAGACTTTTTCCCAAACATATTGCTTTTTCATTTTTTTTCGTTGGGGACCAAAACAAATGTTTTTATCCCCTTTCTAAAGGTTTTTCGGGTTTTTCTTTAGTGATGGACCTGTTTTACTTTTTCTCCCCCTTTGGCTGTTTGTTTTAAATTTGATAGCAGGAGTGACTGAAATTCCCCACAGGCCCCAGCACAGAACTGCCTGAGGCTTGTGTTTTTAACGGATCTTTCAGACAAAAACACAAATTCCCACTTTTTAATTTTTACTCAGAACCTTTTTTGGGAAAACAGAGAAGGAATTTTTATCTAAAAGCAGAAGTTTTGAATACTTTGGGATTTCTTAAAAAAATAACCCCAAAGACAGCTTGACCGGGAAAGTGACGGGATCATGTATGAAAAAAATCCCGAAATTGCTCTATGAAACAGTAAGAGAGAAAACCCCTTTTTAAAATGAATGTTTTTTTTTGCCCCTTTATTTTTAAAGGGGCATAGCTTTTGTGTTTTTTGGGGTACCAGTTGCACCCTTACCCTATAAAAAAAAAAATTTTATATTTATATAGCGCCAACATATTCCCCCACCCCAAAAACAAAAAAAGAGGGAAAAACACAGACAAACCAGACATTAATTATAAAAAAAGCTACTGCCCAAATGAGACACGAGGGTGGGGGCCGGGCCGCAAGACTTAAAAATTTTATTAGGGTGTATGGGTGAAAAAAAGGGGCTAAACAAGTGTTTGGGTTTCCCAAAGGACCACCCCATTTTTACATAAATAGGGTTGTATCATAAAATGTGGATAAACCCCTCCCAAACCCCCCCCATTACATCAAAACCCCGGGTAATTTGCCTGGGGTGCCAAAGTGCGGGAAAGGGGGGGGGGGAAACCGGAATCTGTGACAAATTTTGGGGGGTTTTTAACCCAATTGGGGATCTTGTTTGGGCCCTTGTCAAAGAAAATAAATTTTCCCAGAGCGCACTTAAAAAGGAGGGATTGGGGTTCCCTAAACACTTTGGGGAAACCCATGATTCCAGAGAACTGGGCAATACGTGAAAATTTTTGGGGGAGGGGGCAGGGAGGCTAGGGAAAATGAGTGAGGTGTGAAAGTTTAAAAACATAGAACGACGGAAAAAGAGGGGGTGGGGGGGTAGCCCAGAAAAGGGAGAAGAGTAGGGGGTTTTGCAGAAAAAATTTGGGGAAGACCCCTTAAAATGTTGAGAGGATGATTTTAAATTTGTTTTCCCGTAACTGAATAGGAAACCGGGTGCAAACTGACAAAAGGGGGGGGGGCAACATATAGCCCCGGGGAAAAAAAAACAAGCCTGGCTGCTGCATTCGGGACAGTCCCTAAAACCCCCAGTCCTAAGGAAAAAAACCCTTCTTAAAACCCCCAGATGACAACACCATAAAATTTGGGCATATGGCAAGGGGGTTTGGGTCCCTTTAAAAATTCAGATTAAGCTTGAAACTTGACTATTTTATATAAAAGGTTTTTTTTTTAAAAAATTGTGGGGGTTTGGGTTTTTAAAATAGATTTTTTTTTTTACTTTCCCCAAAGAAATTTCCTCGGGGTTTTGTTTTCTTTACTTCCCCTCAGTAGCTTTGATTGGAGCAATGAAAAAATTGTTAATGGTTTTTTTCTGGGCCCATTTTGGGACCCCCCAAGCAAACCCTAAATTAGTGGAAAAAAGGGCTTGGAAAACACCCCATTGCAAAAAAAAATTTTAAACCCAAAGTGTTTTGCCCCAAATTATTTGCTCTTGCATTTTTAGTCTAATCTGTTTTTTAAGCTTTCCAGAGAAAAATAAGCGATCACTTTTCTTTCCCATTTATAAAAAATTTCACTAAAAAATGTAGATAGGGCACAACCCTGCAAAGCTACAGTAAACAAAAAACACCCGGGCACAGCTTGGGGGTTGTTTTTATTACAGATATAAAATTTTAAACAGATCTCTTTGCATGATTTTTTTACACCTAGTCATGAAAAAGGGGTGCCCCTCTTTTCCCTACAGAAAAAAAACTTGAAAATTTTTAAATCACAGACAATGATTGTTTTTAACTGTAAACAGATGGGAAATGACGGGAAGGGCAAAGGGTGGCAACCACAAAAGGGTCCCCTTTTATCCTAGGCAGAAAAGGGGGGCGAAAGGGAAAATTAATGGAAAAAGGCTAATTTTTTCCCTTGGGGGAAACTAAAAGCCTTTTTTTCCCCTAGGAAACCAAATACCTTGTAAGAGCGGTGATCTATGGAGCTTGCGGGCCACAAGAGGTTTTTAGGTGGGGGTCATTAACCCCTTACCGCTCGGGACATATGGGTACGTCCAAAGGGGGGGGAAAGGGCTCATTCCTGTACATAACGGGCGGGTGAAGCTGCAAACTGCAGAGGGCCCCCCCCCACAAACCAGCACGGGAGGGAAAACCAGCACCTTTCCCAAAACGGTTAAAAACCCTTTAAGACCCAAATGTAAAAAACCGTTCCTCACTCCAATCAGGGTCCCCCCCTCATTTTTATTTGGCAGCTGGAAGCTGGAAAAACTTTTTAATGCCGCCATTTTTTCGTTTTTTGGCAGGAAGTAATAAAACCGACTATTTGGGGACAAAACCCATTTTCATTTTAATTTCAATGCAAACCGGGTATAAAAAACGGGGTTCCCCCCTAGTTTTTGGGCCCGGGCCCCAAGGGCAAAATTTAAAATGAAAAAATAAAAAAGTTTTTTAAAATAAAAAAAAAATTAAATCACCCCCCCTTTTTTCCATTTTACAAATAAAAAAAAAAAAAGTTTTCACTATTTGGTAACCCCCCCGCTTCGAAAAAGTCGTTTTATTAAAATCCCGGCAGTCCCCGACTTTCTCTTCCAACTTAAAGTCTGGGGGGCCCCCCCCCCTTTTCAACCCGGACCGAACGACCAAGCCAGGAAAAAGCCGACCCGCGGGTTTGCCTGCTGTGGCCCCAGTGCTGCAGCGATCTTGTCCAAAGTAGCGACTCCTTTGGGTGCATTTCAGCTGACCCCCCACCGGCCCCCGTCCGGGGTCCGGGCACTGCCATGGCCCGGGGGCCGCGGGGGGTCGTTTCCCGGGTTTTATCGACTCCCCCCCCGGGGCGCCCCTGAGGCCCAAACCTCCCATTGTGGGGGGCAAAAAACCCAGCGCCCCCCTTCCGCAATAGAAACTGGAAGGCCTCCGGCAAAAGGCAAACAGCGATGTCCTCCCCCGCTGCCTTGGCCGGGCCGATGAAAACCCACCGGCCCCTTTGCCAGAAGACTTTAGGGGGCGGGGCCCCAAAGCTTTAAAAGGAAACCCCATAAGGGCCTCAGAGCGCGGAAGTGAGGGATATTTGTTTTTTTTAATAAGCCCGCCCATACCTGCCAAAAGGGGGCATACCGCCTATAGGGTACCTAAAGGGGGGGCAAAAACCTGCCTATAGCTAAACCAAGGGGGGCATAAACCCGGGCCCATAATTTCCTATGGGGGACAAACCTGCCCCCTAGCTATCTAAAAGGGACTTTCCGCCTATACTCCCTATGGGGGGCAGAAACCCGCCCCATAGCTACCTATGGGGGAACCCCGACCCGCCTATAAACCCATCATTTGGGGGGCCCTTTCCCCCCTATTTCCCAAACCCTTTGGGGGCCCGACCCTGCCCAAAAACCGCAAAAGGGGGGGCGTACCTCCTAAAACCTATCTAAGGGGGACATACCCGCCTTTTAAAACCCCTTTTGGGGACTAAAACCCCGCCTAACTATCTATGGGGGCAACCTGCCTATACCTCTATGGAGGCATTTTACCTGCCTAAACCTTTCCTATACCTGCTTGGGGGACCAAACCTGCCTATGAGGGGGCATATTTCCTTCCTATAGCTCTATGGGGGGGAATACCCCGCTATGGGGGATAATAACCTGCCCCATAATTTTTACACCATACATACACACCATACATATAAAGCCATGCAAAAAACTAAATATTTTAGTTTTTGACTTTCATACAAATTTAACTTAAACGGGAAACCCACAGTCCCTAACCCTTTTGAAACCCGGCCGGGACTGCCCGTGTAACCCTAATTTTTTCCCGTCCCTGAAAAACTGTAAAATTCCAAACCAAAATAAATTTTTTGGGGCATTTTTACGTCCCCCCAAAAAAATTTTAAAAAAAGTGATGAAAAAAAATTTGAAAAGTAATTTCCCAAAAGGGAACCCAAAAAAATTGGCTTTTCAGCACACAACCTAACCCCAAAATTAAAAGCATCAAGGGAAAGGAAAAAATAGGAAAAAAAAAACATTTCCTTGATTCTAAAATCTAAAAAGTAATAATTTTGGGTTTTAAAAATTTTTTAACGAAGACGGTTTTTCCGAGACAAAGGGCTCCCCCCCCGCTCATTACCGTTTCCCGCAATCCCGGGCTAAAAAAAACACAACTGACAATGGAATTTTTTTTTGCTAAGAAAAAAAAGAAATTTTGTAGTAGAATGACCTTACAAAAATTTAGGAAGAAAAAGACTGGAGGGCTTCTATTATTTTCTTCAAATTGGGAAGGAAAAATTTTAAAATGCTAAATTTTAAATCGCCTAGTGATAAATAAGGGGGGGGGCAAGATAGGAGCTTTGGGAAAATGAACTGACAAACCCAGTTGGGGGCCATCAAAGGGCAAGTGGGTTGGGCAGCTTTTTTTCCCTTAACAAATAAAGGGGTTAGACAAAAAACGGGGGTCCAACCAAAACAATTGCCCTGAAGGGGCCACAAATTTTTTTTTTAAACTTACATATCAATCAGGTGAAAATTTTTATTTTTCTAAAGCACACAAAGGGACAATATAGTTTGTCCCCCACCCGGGGTTTTTTCTAACCATACATACTGGCCCGCCTATTTAAAAAAAAAACCAAAAATTTTTAAAAGGATTTTCCCCATCTCAAATTTTTATTTTGGGTTCAAAATTAAATAATTCCCGCTTTGCTCTTCACTTCCTGAACAAGCGTCCCCAATTTTGCAAATGAAAACTTTTTTAAACCGACTTCTCTGTTTTTCATCTAGAAAATTTAAAAAAATTACCTCTCTAGGTCCAGAGAACTTCCCGACTAATGAAAAAAGACTAAATTTTGTCTTTTGTCTTAAAGATCAGATAACCACAAATCCTCACCCCCCTGCATCAATAGAACAAAAACAAAACCCCAGGGGAAAAAGGGGTACACATGTCCTTTCCCCGGGGAAAACCCAAAGAGCCCCTTTGAAGGTTATAAAACAAATTTTACCCCAACCAAAAAAAAAGGGAAAAAAGCATAATTGGAAAAAGTCTTCATTATGGGCCCCAAAATTTTGAAAGCTTTTTCTTTGTATGAGACAACCCCTTTAAAAAAAAACCCATTAGGAAATTCTAAATTTACTACAAGAATTTTAACCCGAATCCTCAAAAAACAATCCCCAAAAAATTTGAGAGAGGTAAAAAAGAAAAAACCCCTGAGGGATGTTCAAACAACCGGGGATCCATTTGGGATCCAAAAGCATCAGAAAGGCTGCGAAAACACATCCAAAAAAGGGGCCCCCCATCAGGGCTGTGTTTTGGGAAACGTTTTTGAAAGCACCCCCATATTTTTTTAAAAAAAGGGGCCTGCGGGTGGAAATGGAAACAAGAAATTTACAAACAATTCTTTGAATGGATCCCAAAAGGGGCTTTTGGGAAGATAAACTTTATCTAACGCGATGCGTGTTTTTAAAATTAAAGCAAAGGGGAATCACACTGCCATTTTTAAGAAGGGATGTTTTTTTTCCATTTTGTTCTGAAAAAAACAGATCCAAACACGCATCTAAAAACAATCCCAAAACGCCGGTTTAACATTTTCCCCTTATTCTGGAGGACCCCGCCTATTTTTAAAAAAAATCCCCAACTTTAAAGGGGGGTCTCTCTCAAATTTTTTTAGGATGCCCTGAAGAAATAATGCTGCTTTGGGTCTATCACTTCCTGGTTTAAGTGTCTGTAATTACATTACCTCTGTGTATTTTAGACTCCCCTGTTTTTCAGTCTAGAAGAAAAAAATTAAACCCTTCTCCCGAGTCTTTTAACACAAAAAACCCAATTTTTTGAAAAGGGCACTGGGGAAAAGCTTTAAATTTTCCCCGTGGTTTGGGGGCTTAGGGAAATAAAAACATTTGCCCCCAGGTTTTTGAAAACCAAAAAGGCGCAAAACCTTTTTTGCAAGGGGGCAGTAGTGGGCCCAAACCAGGTTTGGGGAAACCCCTAAATATCTTTTATACAAATTTTAACGGTCTATAAACCGTTTTTTTTAAATGGTCCAAAAAATTTAATACATATTTTTTAAAATGAAAAGACTTATCTTCCCTTGGTTTAAATTTCTGGGGATTAGAGGGCCCTTTCCCCTTTTTTTTGGGGGCTAAACTTTCTTCGAGGGTGGGGTCTTGGCCAAAATCAGTCTCCCCCCCTCTTGGGAGCCGACAGCAAATCCCCCTTTTAGTTTTCCCCCCTTTAGTTTTTCAATCCTACCAACTGAGGGAAAAAGTCTCACAGCTTACTGCCATTTTCTACAGACTCTGCTCTTTCCCTGATAGGCAAGCAAAAAGCTAAATTTAATTGGAAAAAAACCCTTGGAAAAGGATTTACAAGTTGTCCACCACATTTACTCAAAAATGGACATGCCTACGGGTTTTGTTTTAACGACAGGGGGCGCCATAATTTGTAAATAAATTTCAGAACTCTTTACTTGGGTTTCCTTTTTTAAAAAAAAAAAAGGGGTTTAGAAATTTTTTTAAATCAAACAAAAAAAATTATAATAATCCCAGGGGGAAACCCCTTTATTTAAACCAACTATCAATTTGATTGAAAAATTTATTGAAAATTTTCTGGGAAAAAAACCCCTTGTTTCCTAGGGAAAAAATGTTAAATATTCCCCTTTTTTTTTTTTTCCCCTCCTAATAAAAAAGCCTGGCCCCCATCTCAATACTTTCAAAATTTTTTCAGCAGGGAAATAATTGTGGGGTTGACATTTTTTTTTGGAGGTAGAATACCAAAGGGGCCTGGGAACGACAAGAATTACAAAGCTTTTTATGGGTAAAAAAAACATTGGGATCTTTTCCAATTAAAAGTTTTAAATTTATTTGCTTGGGAAAAGAAAACAAAAAAAAATTTACTGTAAAATCGTTTTAAGAATGAATTTTCCCAAAGGGAAAAAAATTAAATTGAAAAACCTAGGGAGAGTAAAAGCATTTTCAAAGAGAAAACTTTTTTTCGGGTTTAAATTTGGGAGAAAAAAAATAAATAAGCATAAAAATTTCAAATGGCGAAGGGCCGGGGATGAAAAGAAAAGCTTAAGGTTTCAGGGGCCCGCAATAAAAAAGGGTTTTATTTTTCAAAATTTTTTTGGCACTGCCAAATAAAAGTTAACTTAAACCTGCCCGAAACTTTGGGGTGCGAGGGGAAAAGAAAGGGGTGGTATGCAAAAAAAAAATTTTTGTATTAGAAAAGGCCCATTTTGAAAAATTTTTCAAAAATGCCCATTCATTTGGGACTACAGTCTGTATTGGGTGCGCGCTCCCCTCCCCGCTTTTTGGGCCCGGACCGAGTGCCCTTTTGTTTTCCGCCCCGCTGGTTTTTGGTGCCCCCCCTTCCCTCCCTTTTCCCATGGCTGGCTCATATGCACCCCCTCTGGGGGAGTTCACCGGCCCCCTTTAAGAATTTAAAGGGCAGGCACCCCTACCCCCATCAACGTACCTTTTTTTAGGACACCCCCCTCTTGGGGGCCCCCCCCATTTTTGGGTTGGGTTCTTTCCGACTTTGTGCCCTTTTTTCCGTAACCAAGGGTTTTCCGCTTTTTAAACCCTTGCTATAATTACTTGGGCTTCTCTCGCCTGCCCAAAACCCACTTTCCTGTGACCCCACTACGCCCCCTGCCTGCTCCCCTTTTGGGAACCCCGTTGGACTTTTAGTTGTCCCCCCCCAACGACAGCGGGGGGAAATGACCTGGGGGTTTTCCCCCCAGCCCTGTCTTTGGGGCCCGGGGAGGAAACCCTTTTTAACCCCCCGCTCCCCTGGGGGGTGGTTAAATTGTTATCCTCTTACTTTACCCAGCCATCCATCACCCTTTGGAAAAACAGGAATTTTTTTAAACAAATACCACCTTTTTAAAATCATTGTTAGTTAAAGGGGGCCCCCAAAAAATTTTTTACTAGCCAAAAAATGAATTTACCATTTTCATTTTTCCCGAACCCTTTAAAATGTGGGAAAAAAAAACTGCAAATCCCAAGGGTCCGGCCCCCCCGCTTTTTTGTTTTTTTCAGCTCTCCATCTTTGGGTTTTATAAATTTGCCCCTAGCAGGGGATAAACCCCCTCCCAGGGGGGGGACAAAGGCAATTTTTGGGGCCCCAAGGGAGGACAGCCAAAGGCGCCCTCCCCCCCCCCCCCCCCTCGTCTCAAAAAAAAAAACCCCCCCTCCCCCCCCCACACACTAATTCCCCTCCCCTGCCCATCCCCGTCCCCTAATTTTCTTTCACATTCCACAAGCTCCCCCGTCCATCCCTCAGCAGGGCACTGCACAAAAGAAAATCACCCTACATATTTTTCATTTTCAAATCCCCTCCCCCCCTGTTAAAAATGGCAAAAAAACCCCAAAAAACATCCAATAAATAACCACCCGATACAGGACAAATCAAACCCAAACGAATGAGTTTTCTAAAAACACCCCTACAAAACCAAACCCCCCAAAAAATTTCTACTTAAGGGCAAAAATTCCCGCCAGACCCCCGGAAAAAGCGACCCCACATCAGCTGTTTCACCCCTCTGATTTTTCATATACCACCGCCAAAACAGTGACCATATAGGGGGTTTAAAATACTATTGGGAAAGTAACTCTGCAGAAAAAATTAAAGTTACCCTCCCGTTTTCATTTAAAGGGGGCCCCCGGGGACGTCCTTTTTTGATCAACCCTCGTTCACTTTTTCCCTTTTTTTTCTCCTTTTCCACCGTTTCAAACCCCTTTTTTGCTGAATTTCTCCCGCCCCAAAACTCTCCCGAGGGTTTTGGAAAACAAAAACTTTGATTCCTCACATTTCCATAACCCCTTTTAAATTTTAGGGAAATAAAATCCCCTTAGCAACAGGAAAATAGAAAATGCCCCATCCCAGCAGGGATAAAAAAAATTTTCCCCCCTTAGACATAGGTATAAAAATAAAGGGGGACCCCAGGGAGGGAAAATACTAGGGCTTCAGGCAAAAATTTTAGCTAGGGGTTCAGGCCCGGCCCCCAAAGGGGGGACAGCCCGGCCGTATGGTCCCCAGCCGGGGTTTTATGGGCCCCCCGCAGCGTACAGGGGGCTCAGGGACCCCTTTTGGGGGCCCCAGGCAGGCTATAGGGGGCCCCAGGGGGCTTTTAAAGGGGGGCAGGCAGGCGTAATTGGGGCCACAGGGACCGTACGGGGCCTTCAGGCAGGGGTAATTGGGGCCCCAGGCAAAGGGGTATGGGGCCACAACCCGGCCGTTTGGGGGCCCCAGCAGCGTAAAGGGGGGCCCCAAGGGAAAAGTATTGGGGGGCCCCAAAACACGTAGGGGGGGCCCCAGGGAGGGGCGTATGGGGCACCAGGAAGGGGGAAAAAGGGCCACAGCAACCCCTCCCGGGCCAGGGGAGGCGTTAAACCGGGGGGGGGACCTTTCAGGGAAAAGGGGGCCAAAACACCGTAAAAGGGGGCCCCAGGCAGGGATATTGGCACCAGGCAAAGGGCCCCAAAAAGGGGGGCCCCAAAGGGAGGCATTATAGGGGCCCCAGGGAGGGAATAATAGGGGGGGACAGGGCAGGGTAAAAGGGGGGGCCCCAGGGAGGGGTTTTGGGGCCACAGGGAGAATATAGGGGCCCACAGGCCCTTAAATGGCCCCCAGCACCCTTAAAAGGGGCCACAAGGGGACCAATGGGGGCTCAAGGGGTCAAAAGGGGGGCCCCAAAAAAGGCGTATTTGGGGTCAGGCAGGCATAAAGGGCCCCCGGCCCGGGGATTATAGGGGGGCCCCCAAAGGAAATTTTAAAAGGGGGGCAGGCGGCATTATAGGGGGCCCCAGCAGGGATTAAAAGGGCCACAGGGCCCGCATTATAGGGGCCCGCAGCAGGGATTTAAAAGGGGCCACAGGGAGGGAAAAAAGGGGCCACAAGGAGGGAAATTTAAAGTGGGGCCCCAGGCCCGATATAGGGGCCCCGGCAGGGATTAAAGGGCCAAAAGGCAGGATAAAGGGGCCCACAGGCAGGCATTTTAAAGGGGCCACAGACAGGGATTTTGGGGGTTCCCCCAGGGAGGCATTATGGGGGGCCCCCCCAGGGGGATTAAGGGGGGCCCCAAAGGGAGGGAAAAATGGGGGCACCAGCATTAAAAAGGGGGGACAGGGCGGGGGGATAGGGCCACAGCAGGGCCCCTTAAAAAAAACAACAAATTTAATACCTTAAAACCCCAAATTTCCCCCCGCGCGCCCCTCCTCTTTAGAGGGCCCCCCTCCACCCCCGGGCGCTCCTCCGGGAGCCCTCGGGGGCCCCGGCCGGGAAAACCCTTTTGCCCGAGGAGGGAACCGTCGTGAAGACATCCCGGGCCCTCGCCCGCGCCAGGCTTTAGGCCCCCCGGGGCCTGCGGGGGGCCCCGCGCTGGGGACCCGGCGGGCCCCCCAGTGACGGGCCCCCCGGCTTACCGAGGGTCCACGATTTCCCCCGGGCCCCTTCCCAAAACCCGTCCCGCGGAGCGGGAGGGCTCGCTTCTCTTCTCCGCGAAGGGGGTCCCCCCCATAGACCCGACTGGCGCTTCAGGGCCCCCACCACGGCCTTGGGCGCCCGGGGAGGGTCGGGGGCCCCGGGCGGCGCCCCTTTTTGGGGTAGGGTGAGGTTTGGGCCCCCAAGGGGGTTTCGCCAAACCTTGGCAAACCCCCCTCGTCCCGGCCCCGCCCCCCTCCCCCCCCTCCCCAATTTAAAATTCCCTACAGGGAAGGGGCCTTCTAACTACTTTATGGGCCCAAACCTTGGGTTACCTGTAGGGGAAAACCTGCCCTTGGAAGTCCTGGAATGTCCTTGCAGGGGTTTGCAGCCTTTTGGAATGGAAGTTTCACAGGGACCAGCTAAAACTCCGGTGAAAGGCAGAGATGGGTTTTTTGCCCCCACTTAGGGGGGTTTTCCCATCGCTATGTATGCAACGCCATTTATTTCCTGTAAAATGCTGGTACAGGGAAGCCCCTTCCCAGATTTCCCGCTTCCTACCTTCTTTGTCATGTGATCGCCCCGGGGTCGGTTTAAAATTTCAGGCTGCTGGGTTCCCTTTTCAATGTATTTCCCCTTTTAAATGGGGCTAAAAATAAAGCCCAAGTAAAAGGAAAAAAAAACAACAACGACAACAAAAAAAAAGTTATGTAAAAAAGACCTTTAGAAACTCTTTACCCTTATTGGGGGGACAATATTTTAAAATAAAAAAATACATAAAAAACACAAAGGGAAAGGGAAAAACAATAAACCGCCAAAAATGCAACTTTTTTAAACCCCCTTCTCCAACAACCCCTAAAAATAAAATTTTCATCAAAAAACAAAAAGTTGGTAGTAAAAAAAGTTAAAACATTTTTTATAAAAGTTTTTAGAAATAAACCCGCGCCCCCACAATGGGGAACTACAGGGGTTTTTCGAATATGCAATTTTTTAATTTTTTTAAAAGGGGTTTTTGGGCCCCAAAGGTATTTCAAATTTAAGATTTGTTTCCCGCTTCACTTTTAAATTTTCAAAAAAGGGGTTTTGGGTTTATTTGTTTGATTTTATATCCTTTTTAACCCCACCGTTTTAAAAACACCCTGCCCTTTTCCCCCCAAGGTTTCCTTTTCTATTTAAAAAAAGTTTGTTTTATAAGAGAGCGTGGGGTAACTTCAAAAGGGAGGGTGAGTTTGCTCTTTTTTAAAACCCTTTTAATATAGGGGTTTTTAGGGTTTAAATCCTTGCAGGGGCAAAAAAGTGGGTTTTTTTAATTTTTAATGCACAACTTGATTGGGGGTTTTTTTTTAAATTTTTCTTTACTCTGACAAATTACAAGGGAAAATTCAAAGACGGAGTAAAAATAAAAGCACCCCGAACACTTTGGGCCCCAGTGAATTTTGTTTTTATTAAATAAGCCCGGGAAAAACTGACAGTAGGGCCTGAGAGGAGAGGGAATTTTTTTCTTTTCGGCAAAGGGCGAGAAGCTCTCAAACCCTGGGCTTGATCCCCTGGGGGAAAGACTGTAAAAAAATGGAACCCCTAAAGGAGCAGCTTTAAAACCCCAAAAAAGGGAAAAAAAAAAATTTTTAATAATAAGATGGTGAAAAAATTTTTTTATTTAATTTTTTTAAGCTTCCCCCCGTCAAAATTTTCCCTTTGGGGGGCAAAACCCCTTTAAGTCAATTTTAATCTACATAAAAAAAAATACACATGGGAAAATTGAGTTGAGATTTAGCACATTTTAAAAACACGATCAAAAAACTTTTATTGAACATTTTTTAAAGGGAAGTAATGGTTAAATGCCAAAAACATCTACATCCTAAAGCCCCAGAAAATACCCTTGTGTTGAGTAAAAACAGCTAGAATTTTTACATTTTCCCTCCTGCTGTGTGAACAGGAAAAAAATTT
>JAODAL010078338.1:0-12949 GCA_025379985.1 Phyllomedusa bahiana
AAAAAACCCAAAACCCCACTTGCCGTCAAGAACATATGCACTGCCAATCCATTATCCATCATTTCTCCATAGTGGAAATTGTATTACCTTCACTAAGAAAGGGAGATTTTGACCAAAAAATATTGTAGAGGGAGACCAATTGGATCTTCCGTCTGAAGACACTTCATCCACATGGTCTAAATGACTATCTTTCTTTGTATCTTTTTATTCAATAATGCCTCTGCCTCTATGTGTGTATATTCTTGACTTATATTTTTTATCTTAATTGAAGCATCACTATATCTTATTTATTTATTTATTTAATGTTCTACTTACCTATTTCTATATTTGTGTTATCAGTTGGGTTTATACACTCACCGGCCACTTTATTAGGTACACCATGCTAGTAACGGGTTGGACCCCCTTTTGCCTTCAGAACTGCCTCAATTCTTCGTGGCATAGATTCCACAAGATGTTGAAAAGATGCTAAATTTGGGTACCAAGGGGCCCAAAGAGTGCCAAGAAAATATTCCCCACACCTAACACCACCACCACCAGCTTAAAACCGTGATACTTTGGCAGGTTTGGATCCATGCTTTCATGTTGTTGAACGCCAAATTCGGGACCCTACATCCGAATGCCCGCAGCAAGAATCGAGACTCATCAGACCAGGCAACGTTTTTCCAATCTTCTACTGTCCAAATTTCGAGTGCTTGGGCAAATTGGAGCCTCAGTTTTCCTGTTCTTAGCTGAAAGGAGTGGCACCCGGTGTGGTCTCTGCTGCTGTACCCATCTGCCTCAAAGTTCGCCGTACTGTGCGTTCAGAGATGCTCTTCTGCCTACCTTGGTTGTAACGGGTGGCTATTTGAGTCACTGTTTGCCTTTCTATCAGCTCGAACCAGTCTGCCCATTCTCCTTTGACCTCTGGCATCAACAAGGCATTTCCGCCCCCCAGGACTGCCGCTCACGGGAAATGTTTTTTTCTTTTTCGGACCATTCTCTGTAAACCCTGAGATGGTTTGTGCGTGAAAATCCCAGGAGATCAGCAGTTTCTGAAATCTCAACCAGCCCTTCTGGCACAACAACCATTTCCACGTTCAAGGCACTCAAAACACCTTTCTTCCCATACTGATGCTCGGTTTGAACTGCAGGAGATTGTCTTGACCATGTCTACATGCCTAAATGCACTGAGTTGCCGCCATGTGATTGGCTGATTAGAAATTAAGTTTAACGAGCAGTTGGACAGGTGTACCTAAAAAAAGTGGCCGGTGAGTGTAAAATGCATGTAATCTCCCCTGGTGGCTCATTCTAATTTACATTCACTATGGTAACTATGTCATCGGTACTGTTAGGAGCTCTCTATATTTCACATCGCAGCCTTGTTACATTCCATGCATGCGGTGTGTGAATCTCGATCTCTCCAGTTGGCTGGTGCCGTTTTCGTCTCCGGCCATCTCTGTGCGCATGCGCTGACAAGTTGTCCGATACCTATATAGGGATTCCCAGTTGGGACTGACCTGTGTAAGCGCTGCCCATCGACATCTCTTTAAAACCAGGATCTTTATTGACACTGTGCATTGGCGCACACATGGGAGTTTGTTGTACTTGTGTGCGCGGTTGGCTTACGTACGCCATCGCGCACACACGTCACTTTTTTTTTTCCTTTGTTGAAAATAGAGAACTTTATTGACTATCTACGTGTCTCATGTGCACCTTGTTGGGTTTAAATATACATGTGCGCTCCTCCACCAGGTGAAGTACCCCCACTCATTACTGTTATCATATTTATACCCCCCTCAGGGACCGCTAACATTTTGGGTGGCTACCTTCCCCCACCAGTTTGCTGCAGCGGCTCTATCCTTTTGCTCCCTATTTGGGATTTTGTATCCTTGGCACTATCCAGTTGTCCCGCTGCAGGGGTAATTTGCTAAGGGGTATCTTTTCTTTTCCCTAACATTGGGGAATGTGTATCTTTCATCTGTCTGCTGCAGCGAAAAATCTACCCTCAAGGGCCGTGAGTTGTATCTCTTTTTTATTTAGCCATATATGGTATCTGTTTCATTGGGGCAATTACCCCTCCCTGATGAACCCAAAAATTCATGGGGAAAACGCTTTTGGAGATCCATTAAGAAATTTAATTATATCATTGCAAAAGAAACTTGGTTATGGTTTTTTTGGTGGCCATATATCTAGATGTATCTTTTTCCCTCTTTGTGTTCTTGTTTTTGTGCTTGTATAGTTTTTTTGGACGTTCACTTTTTTAGGTGTTTTATCACTTATATAAGTTAGTCGCATATTTTCTATATACATCTATAGTAGGTGGTAGTGGTTCCTGTGCGGGGTTCTCCGTTCTTGTCCTTAGAAGTATGTGTATGGTAGGTAGTATTTTCTGGTTTTAATAATAATATTATTAAAAGTTATTTTTTATTATTTTTGCTATCAGTACCCATCGGCATTATTGTATTTCCTCTGTAGTTATTGTGATTTTCTACGTATGCCAGGTGAAAGTTATCTGTAGGTTCTCCTACCTTAATCATTAGGAGTACTGTAGTTTTTTCTCTATTATACGAATAGACAAGCTCTATAAAGAATACTGGATAAAGTTCACCAAGACTTAGTGTAGACATTGCAATAGCTTTATTATTTAAAAGTTTCTATTGAAATATTTCCTGGATATTTGGGCAGGCCTGAACTTTTAGGATACACATCTTTTCTATAATTGCAGGTCTCCCTTTGTTAGGTGCAAAAATCCACTTTTATTATCAGTATACATTTCAGATAGGTGTTCATTTTCAATTTTGCCCATTCCACCTTTATTGATATATCCACCTTGTACTTAAATTAGAATCCAGCAAGTCACACAGGTTGGGGGGGTAGGTGCCAAAAATACCTTGTAAAATCCGAATAAATTTTAGATTACGTGTTTTTTTACTTTGGCGCACTACAGCCCTTTGTTCATTGAGGCACCTTGCACTTAAATGTGAATACTGCAATTTTGTAGTCATCACAGGTGAATTGATAGGTGCCAAAAAATACCATTTTTTATCCAATACATTTCAGAAAACTGTTTTTCACTTTGGCGCAGGCCAGCTTTTTGATAGATCTACTTTGCAGGTAAATTTTGAATACAGCAATTTTGTAGTTACCACAGGTGAATTGATAGGTGCCAAAAAATACCCTTTTATTACCGAATACATTACAGATACGTGGTTTTTTTGACTTTGGTGCACTACAGCTTTGTTCATTGAGGCACCTTGCACTTAAATTGTGAATAGTGCAATTTTTTAATCACCACAGGGGAATTGATAGGTGCCAAAAAATACCTTTTATTATCCGAATAAAATTTACAGATACGTGTTTTTGCACTTTTGCCCAGTCCCCGATTTGTTGATAGAGCCACCTTGCAGTTTAAATTTGAATTCCAGCAATGGGGTAGTTACCAAAAGGTGAATGATAGGTGCCAAAAAATACCTTTTTTTTATCCAAATACATTACAGGATACGTTTTTTTTGCACTTTTTGCCCATTCCAGAATTGTTGATAGAGCCACCTTGCAGTTAAATTTAAAATCCAGCAATTGTGTAGTTACCACAGGTGAATTGATAGGTGCCAAAAAATCCCTTTTTAAATTATCGAATACATTACAGATACGTGTTTTTTGACTTTGTGCAACTACAGCTTTGTTCATTGAGGCACCTGCACTTAAATGTGAATAGTGCAATTTTTTAATCACCACGGGTGAATTGATAGGTGCCAAAAAATACCTTTTATTATCCAATACATTACAGAACGTGTTTTTTGCACTTTGCCCAGTCCAGATTTGTTGATAGAGCCACCTTGCAGTTAAATTTGAATCCAGCAATTGTGTAGTACCACAGGTGAATTGATAGGTCCAAAAAATACCTTTTAATTATCCAATACATTACAGAATACTTGTTTTTGACTTTGGTGCACTACAGTTTTGTTCATTGAGGCACCTTGCACTTCAATGTGAATACTGCAATTTTTAGTCACCACAGGTGAATTGATAGGTGCCAAAAATACCTTTTATTATCGAATACATTTCAGATACGTGTTTTTTCACTTTGGCGCAGGCCAGCTTTGTTGATAGATCTACTTTGCAGTTAAATTTGAATACAGCAGGGGGGGCGTGGCTTGAGCAGCATGTAGAGAAGAAGTTTGGTGCTGAGCTCCTGCTAGCTATCCTGTCTATTACCTGGTTAGCAGACTGCATTTGTTCCTGGAAATCGCAGAGAAAAGAGAGTGGAAGGTGTCGGGAGCTGGCACCAGAGCACTTGAGGTCAGAAAACAGCCATGACAAGGCGGGGAAAGGATCAACAAGGCAAAGGAGGAGCTGCTCCCAGAAATGGGCAACCATGGCAGCATCAGTGAACAAGACAGAAGTAGAAGCTAGGCTGGAGCGCTTTTCACACTCACCCAGTACCCACAAAGATCAGAAGAGCACAGGCATGCCACAAACACCAGGTATCTCCCCAGCATCTCACATAAAAGCAACATGGTTGCATCTGCATCAGCTCAGAGAGTCAGGAAAGTGAGCAAGGGACAACCAGTGAGGCCCAGCAGGGAGCACAATCACACCATGGCAGCAGCACAGGACACTGAAAAGGGAAAAAGCTCCTACTATGCGGGACCTGTATTCTGCCATCTCCCTGTGTAATACCACCTGAACACTTTAACTTCACATATTGGAGACTTGAAAGAGGACATGTCTCATGTGCGGCAAGATATGCGCAAAATTACTAACAGAGTGCAGCAGCTGAGGAAAGGATAAGTGCTCTAGAGGATGCAGTTGCCCCTCTTGTAAAGGACCTTGCTGCTGCTAAAAATCATATTTCTACCTTTATGCCAAGGTGGATGACCTTGAAAATAGGTCCCCGCAGGAACAATCTGCACTGGTAGGAGTCCCGGAGAAAGCAGAGGGTCGAGACCCAGTATTATTCTTGGGAAGCCTGGTTTATTCAATTCTTTTGGAAAAGACACCTGTCTGAATTTTTTGCTATTGAGAGGGCCCACCGCGTCCCTTTCTCGTGCTCCTCCTCCAGGGGGTCCACCCCGACCTATTTTAAACTTAAGCAATTACACTATAGGGACAGACGCTATCCTGAAGAGCAGCCGGGAAAAGTCGGACATGACTATTGATGGTCACCGTTGTATCTATTTACCCAGGCGTTTCTGCAGAGGTTCAGAAGCGCCGCGCCCAATTTATAGACAATAAACGTCGCCTTAGGAGCCTGTCTGTTTTTTTACTCTATGATGTATCCAGCCAGATTAATGGTTTCTGCATTTAAGACACCCCAAAATTTTTGACAGCCCCAAGAATGCCTCACTTGGCGGGATTGAATTAGCAGGCCCTGAGAGCGGACAAAGCGCCGGGATGAACACTGAACCTGCGACAGTTCTTTGTACTACTCTTTATTTTGGGAAGATTTTCATGTTTTTTTTTTAGCAGATACTAGAGCTATAAAAAAGCTGGTCGGGTTGATATGTTATGCTAATAATCTAGCAGGATTAAGGAATTACTACAAACGTAGCTTGAGCTATAGTCTACACTCTATGCTTGAGTGATGCTCAAGAGATTTGGGAACCCCGTTCCATTCGGTAGGAAGGGATTTATGTTAAAGTTTTTATATTCTACAATGGTTGGTTTAACGGTTGTTATATGGTGGGATTATTTTGAGAGCAGGACCTATTGCTTATGAACATTACAATCAAGGCTTTGTAAAAGTTTACTCCAGGGGTTTGGATAATTTCAAAACTGTTATTATGGCGTCTGTTTATTAACGTTGTGGCAGGGAACGTAAGAGGGCTTGGGGGACTCCAGTAAGCGATATGCTGTTAACTCCCTGGTTGCAAAAGGGTTCCCACCCGGCAATAGTCTGCCCTGTCCGAGACCCACCTGACTAAAGACAAATTTCCACTGGCTGCAAAGAGCTTTGGGTTGGAGCAGCATACCACTCGTGACTCCTCACATCTAGAGGGGTAAGTGTGCTAATTCATAGAGCCATTCCGTTTACATGTATTGATTCAAAACTGATCCAGATGGTAGATATGTTTAAATCTTCATTGCAAGCTCTACTTAACCCCAGTTATTATAGTAGCTATTATATATCCCTCCTCCGTACCAAGCGAAATTCTTAAAAAAATACTAACTCTGTTGAATCATCCCAGAGTCCCAGTTTAATCTTGGGTGATTTTAATAAATATTTGCATCCATGCTGGAACAAATTTAATGCGAGGGATATTGATTCCCAGGCCCAGTCTACTTCCCTTGCAAAGCTGCTGATGGAGATAGGTCTATGTACTATTTGGAGACTACGACACCCTATGAAAAAGCAATACTCATGTTATTCAGCCCGCATCATTCACTCTCAAGAATAGACCTCGCTGTGGCCTCGGACTAATGCTCCCATATGTCAAATCAGTTAAATATTCAACTCGCTGTATTTCTGATCACTCAACCTTGACAGTGAGCTTGGACTGTGGCCGGTCTGGGGTCAGACAGGGATGGCGTCTAAATCCCTTCTGGGTGCAATTGATAGAGGCTCGATGGTAGCAGAAATTAAGGAGTTCTTTGACAATAACGAGGGAACTGCTTCAGGGGCATTGTGGTGGATACCATGAAAATCATTGTAAGAGGATTTACATTAGAGAGATTAGTAAAAGGAAAACTATAACACGTAGCTTCACCCAATTCTTGCAGGATGGGGTTAGCAAATGAAGAACAAATTTTCTTGGTGACCCTTCTGAAATAATGGGCACAACTGGGAGGAGGCCCAACAGAACTTGAATGAGCAGTTGAATTAAAGTAGCAGAGGATAAAAATTTTTGTTCAGCAACGCTATTTTGATCAAGGAGAAAGCGCAGGACATTTACTAGCTAATATTGTGAAATCCCAGCAAGCATCCATCATATTGCAGAACTTAAAATGGACAATGGCTCTGTAGTCAGTAAGAATGCAGATATCCTAAATGTTCTGCTACATTTTATAAATCTTTATATACCTCTGGTGGTGGAGGTCAGTGGGTACATTGAAGAATTACTTGTCTAACATTACCCTTCCCATCTCTATCACCGGGAAAATAGTAATGCTCTAGAGCAACCCAATTTCTTGTGAAGAACTAGAGGTTGCCATGGACCCAAAAAGAAAAAGCCCCCGGGATGGATGGCTTCCAGCTGAATTTTTGTAAGCTCCACAAGGAAACCTTGTTACCCGCATTTACTAAGGTCTTCAGGTTTGGCAGTCCAGGACGGTCCTTGCCATATTAAATGGGAAGCAGTTATTGTACTGAAACTTAAGCCAAAAAGGATGCTTTTAGTCCAGGGACCTATCCCCCATCTCGCTACTTTCAACTGATGTTAAGCTATTGGTAAAAGTATTAGCTAATAGGTAAGCAAAGTCATAACAAGTGTCGTTCTGAAGACCATCGGGCTTTATGCCCAATAAGTCAACTGCCATTACATAAGAAACTGTTTCTCAATTTACAAATGAGTACAGGGCAGACGGAGGGTAGGGCAGTTCTCTCATTGGACGCTGCCAAAGCTTTTGACAGTGTGGAATGGGGGTACTTGTGGGCTGGGCATAGGAAAATGGGGTTTGGTCCAACTTTCTTATCGGCAGTTAAACTATTGTATGCAGAACCACGGCTAGAGTACGGCTTGATGTCAGAGGCATCTCCGTACACAGAGGACCAGACAGGGTTGCCCCTTATCTCCCCTTCTGTTTGCCTTGGCCATTGAGCCCCTAGCTTGCATCATCAGAAATGCAAGGGACATTACAGGTTCAAACTGGACTATGGAGGAGAGAATTTTTCCTCTATCGGACGACATGCTTCTTTATGTGGGGAATGTAACTTCCCTTCTTTGGAACCAATCAAAGTCCTACATAGAGGAGTTTTTGGGGTTTTGGTCGGGTTAAGAATTAATTGGGACAAGTCTACCTTATTGCCCTTGGGTCCTCTCCCTGAAGGAAGTATAGGGTCAGGAATCTCAGCTACAGATAGTTAAACATTCAAATATTTAGGGAAAAATAACACTTCCCCCCGCAAGATTATATTGCCCACAATGTGCTCCCCCTACTTAGCAGATTGACCAATAAATAAAAGCATGTGTAAGATGGGGCCTTTATCAGTATAGGTAAGGAAATCTAATTAAAATGATTGCTATGCCACGATTCTCTACAATATGCATAACTCCCCAATTTGGGTTCCCTTTAGATTTTCTTTAATAAAATACACCGACTCTTTAAGAGTTACTTTTGGAAAAAGGGGCATGCCAGGATTGGATTAAATTATTTGCAAAGAGAAAAGGATAGGAGGACTTGCTATCCCGAACACTTGGCTCTACTTTATAGCCTCACAATGGCAGCATTTTGCAGGGTGGATGCTAGGGGAAGGAAAGGGTTTCCCGTAGGCAAGTTGCTAGCAACTAGAAGCTCATGGCCGCATTTGAGTTCTATGCTGGATGCTGACAAAGCGGACCTGAATTCTTCAGATCTTCCTACTCTGAAATTAAAAGTATAAGGTGGGATAGAGGCAAGGATATTTTGGGGTATACCTCATTTACCAAATATACCCGCTATGGTCAATCGCAAGCTTCCAGAAATTTGCCAATTGACTGACTTTAAGAGATATAATGCTGTTGGTATTGTCTTTTTATCCCAAATTTTAGATGGTTCAGAAATGTTGAGTTTTACTCAGCTGCAGGAAAAGCTTGACCTACCCGCCAAGTCTTTTACCAATATTTGCAGTTGAGGCAGCGGTTCCCGAGTCAAGCTTCACAAGTGGATCTTCCATTAAATCTGCTCCCCTAATAAATTTAGTTTTGGAGCACAGTTTCCCCAAAAGGATTAATTTCGAAAGCATATAGTTACTTGGCGGAGAAGTATATTTATAATCAACAGCTTCCGATTAAAGTGAAATGGGAGACGGGCGTTGGCCCCATTAGTACAGAACAATGTCATTAAGTGAGGCAAAAGATAATCACAAGGGTTATTGTTTTGCACAGAGCTTATAAAACTCCTTTTCCCGCTATTCAAATGGGGTATTAGGTCAGACTCCAGTTTTCCCACGATGTGAAATGGAAGAGGCCCAGCTTTTTGCACATGAATGGGAGTGCAGGGAATTGGGCAACTTCTGGAAAGAGGTTTTTCCATTAATTAGCAAAGTTCATAAAATTTATATCCTTCAAGACCCACTACACTGTGTACTTGGCTATTTAGAAGATATAGTATTTGATGTGGAACAAAGAATTAGCATTTCCCGAATGTTATTTTATGGCCAGAAATTAATTGCCTTTAGATGGATTTTAGGCTTTTTCACCAACCAACCGAATACGTAAACAAATTAAATAATGTCAATCAGATTGGAGAGGGCATATACTTAAAAAGAAATGCTCTGAGAAAATATGAAAGGTAATGGAGCCCTTTGGTCAATTCCCCCGGTTTTTCCTTCTCGTTCCTTACTGCTACATAATTCAGGATTGGCGCAAGGAATGGAGCATTGTCCATTCCTATTACTGTTAGTTGAACAAAAGGATAGACACTCTGCAAAGTGACTATCTGTCCTTTATTAAAAGTTGCTAAAAAATCATGGTACGCTCTTGTTTGGTGGGTATGGGTGGATGGGTTTGGGGTTTGTTATGGGTTTTATGCTAATAAATGCTGAAAGCACTTATCAAGATATATGGTACGGACATATTCAATACTCCTAGGTTTTTTTATATAAAAAACAAAATGATTGTATATGTATGTATCCTGATGTACAAAATAATGGTAAGAGACATTCTATTCTGTATCTGCATTAATTGTTTAATAAAAATTATCTGATTTAAAAAAAAAATTTGAATACAGCAATTTTGTAGTCACCACAGGTGAATTGATAGGTGCCAAAAATACCTTGTATTATCCGAATACATTACAATACGTTTTTTTTGCACTTTTGCCCAGTTAAGATTTTGTTTTTTAGGCCACCTGCAGTTAAATTTGAATCCAGCAATTGTGTAGTTACCACAGTGAATTGATAGATGGCCAAAAAATACCTTTATTATCCAATACATTTCAGATACGCGTTTTTTCACTTTGGCGAAGGCCAGCTTTGTTGACTTGATAGATCTACTTTGCAGTTATATTTGAATCCAGCAATTTTGTTTTGATTTGAGGGATTTGAGAATAGCTGTGATTTGACGTCTTTTAATAAGAGACTTTCCAAAACTCTTCCATACCTTCTCAAATTGTATATTTTTTGAACATGGGGTGAAATTCAGGTGGTAAGCAAAGCAAAGAGGGGGAGGACATGGAGGTAGAGGTAAGAGAGAAGGTGCTCCTTCCAGTGCTGGCGACAACACTCATGCCAGCGGATCATCAGTTGCAGGACCGTCAGGCCTGTCATCGCTGGGTCAGGGCCCTGTGAATCTCAGTAACGAACAACGTCGCCAATCTGTTCTTCAGTGGTTAATGCAACCTACATCCAGCAGTCTTACCTCCTCGTCCTCCCAGTCACGGCCACAAATGTCAGCATCAGCATCACCAGCATCCGTCCAACATGAAGCAGCCCAAATGTCAACTCGTGTACCCACCACTGTGGATAATCCATTTTCTGAAGACCTCTTTGATGACAAAATGCGGTTGAGGTCAGAAGGCATGTTAAGATCAAGGGGCCAAAGAGGATGATTTTCTCTGCTTTGACGCCCAGTTACTGATGCCATCAGAGGATGAGAAGGAAGCCGGTCAATCGGCAAAAATCCCGGGCGGTTGGCAACGCCTTGCAGTCCCTCTTGCTTGTAGCCCGCAGCTCCTAGATGCAGAATGTCAGGACGACGAAGTCACCTGTGTTGATGATGATGATGACGACATTGCGGATCCAACGTGGTCTTTTCAGCAGAATTTGCTTGTGAGCCCTTCATCACTGGACAAGGAGGAAGACGATGGGGTAGTGTCAGTACGGGTCCCGCCTCAAAAAGGGAGAGGGCGGTCGCAGAAGTCCGCTGATATGATTCCGCCAGCCACGGTCAGCGCAAACCCCGCTCCTCGCTTATCGCCGTCAAAAAGGTCCAGGACCTCTCAACCGGGGCCTTCTTTGACCAAGCCTCTGATTCACCCAGCGATGTCATATGCCGCCTTTGCCGTAAACGCATAATTAGAGAGCAAAAACCTTGGGTGGTTACCCACCACCAACAGGTCTAGTCACCGGCAGCGACTGCATGAGTTGAAATGGAGGCAACACGTGGCCAACAAAGGCCAGCCCGCCGCCGGGCCTCCTACCACGGTCACACCCTCTGTCTCCCCTCCCCGCCACCACCAAGCGTTCCTCAGCTCCCATGTCTCTCAGAGTCCCGATCAGGGATCAGCCTCCGCTTCAGCCTCCACCCTCGCCCGAGACCACCAGCACCACCAGAGACCCATCCAACCCCTCTCCTTCCGCCAGTTTGACGACCTGCACGCGGTACATTGGCCAGTCTAGCTGCCATCTTTTGTCTTCCAGGTTTGGACAGAAAAAAACACTTAACCCAAACCACCAAAGCCAAAAGCCTGAATGTCGGCATTGCCAGGCTTTGTCCCCTTTGGAAAAGTGCCTTTCCGTCTGGTGGACACAGATGGGTTCCGCCACATCCCTGGCCCTTGCCTTCCCCCAAAACCAGATCTGAGCAGGCATTTCTTTGCCAGAAAAGCCATCCCTGCCCTGGCCCGCCACGTGTCATCTAAAATATTCAAGCGCGTTGTCTGCATCTGTGGCCGGGAAAAGTCATCTGACCACCGACACATGGACTAGTAAGCACGGGCCCAAAGGGCCCCATAACTCTGGACAGCTCACTGGGTGAGCTGGGTGGTTTTCCCTGGGGGTGACGGTTTGGCTCTCAGGCTCGGCGCACGCTCTTCTAAACCGCAGGGATGGTGCAGGATCATTTCCCCCAAGGGCCTCGGGGGCATCACGTGCCCAGAAAACCAGCCGTGTTGAAATTAATCTGTCTTGGAGACCGTCCACACACAGGTCAGGAGCTGTGGATGGCCTCCGCAACGAGACCGAGGCTGGCTGGTGCCAAAAACCTTTGTGCCAGGCAAGGGTTGGCGTTTAAAGGCGAAATCCCGGGTGGCCGGCCCCTTTTTGAATTTGGGAGGCTTAAACGCATCCCTAGCCTTTTCAAAATGTCCCTTTAACCCCTTTTCGTCCGAAATTTTTAAAGGCTACCCGGGTCCGGCCCGCCTCTGAAAGGGAAAGGTTGAAGTTAAGTTTGCCCCCTTCCGCCCTCGCAAACCCGCCTTTGGGCCCGCCCCGGCTGCGTTGCAAACGTCACCGGCCTCCCCGTCAACCCCTCCCTTTTTTACGTGGCAACACTCTGGGAATTTCCCCCCTCCCACATGCTCCAGGGGAAATTTTGGCAGCAGCGCCCAAAGCCATTACGCAGTAAAGAAAATGACACAGGCCTGACAAGCACGGTGGGGGACCTCTGGGGGGTTTTGAGCCCCCCAGAGTGGAGGCAGGTTTTAAAAAAAGCCCCCTGCACCATCCTTGCCAGTTTTTTTAAGAAGGCCCCCAAAATGGTCAGTTTTCGGACAATGCCCTTGTCAGGGATGAAACAATTTTGGGGATCTTCGGTTTTCCCGGGAAAGAACGTTTTGGGCACTCTGAAACAACAGGTTTTTCCCCCAGCGGAAAGGAAAAGGGGGGCGGACACAGATGCGGACAGGAGCCTTTTCTCCCGTCAAAATCCCAAGGCCCGACAGTTTTCACAATTTTTATCGGGCTTCATTAGCAAAATGGTTCGGGGGCCCCGAGCTAGTGCAAGGTTTGGGGCATCAAACTCTCAGGGGGGCATCTCTCAGGTAAAATCCCGGGCTGTGTTGAAGCTGTGCCGGGGGGCAAACGGGGGGGAGGAGGGAGGAGGTATTCCCCAGACACCGATGTTACCGGGGGCGCCCCGTTTGGGGAAAGGGGGGTTTGGCCCCCGAAATTTTT
>JAODAL010078339.1:0-12949 GCA_025379985.1 Phyllomedusa bahiana
GGAAAACCAGCCAGTTGTGCTAGACCACAGTAATGTAAACAGTTACGAATGCTTCAACATGACACTGAGCACCATTTTTCAAATCTGACATATGTCCATTTATGTTGGAATAACTTTCAGTTACTTTTACCTATCCATGTAATTAAGAGAATGTTTTATTGAGACACATTGTGCTTTAGGTTAGTTGACCCCACAGGTGGTTCACAGATTTTTTTTAGCATTTAGGTTGGGAAAATGAAAAAAAAAAATCCCAACAATCTGCAATTTTAGATGAAAAGGTTTCGTTTAATTTCTACAAGGAATCTTGGAAAAAAGCAACGCAAATTTGATACATAATTTCTCCCAAGTTCGGCATTACCCTATATGTGGGTGTAAACTGCTGTTTGAGGGCATGGCAGAGTGTACAAGGGAGAGAGCACTTTTTGGCTTTTGAAATGCAGATTTTTGTGGGGCCATGTCACATTTGCAAAGCCTCCAATGTACGAAAACAGGTGAAACTTTCCAGAAGTTTGGATTCAATACCCCTCATGGATCTCATTTAGGGGTGTATTGTGCTTTTTGGGCCCAAAGGTGTTCTATAGGTTTTTTAGCATTGGACCATTTAAATGGAGGGTAAAATGCAGTATCGCCATTATTTTATGGGCTTCATGTTTACAGTGTTTGCCGTGTGGTATAAATGACTGGATAATTTTACTATGTGGTCAATACAATTACAATAATATAAATTTCATGTAGTTTTTTATGTTGTGTTACTTTTACATTATAGAAATGCATTTGTTAAAAACTAAGGGCGACATGTATTAACGGGGCTGTGCCAGATATCTGGCATCTTTTCAGCACAATATCAAGTGCAGCCCCGTTCATACATTTTTAAATCTCCTGCACGCCACTCTCGGGCACATTACATAGCGCCTGCACCACTTTGTAATGTGCCCAATCTCGGAGGTCGTGCGGGAGACAGGGTGCACTAGAACCGTAGCGAAGCTACATATTTATAGCTTCGCTATGGCATTTCTAGGCACATTACAGATGGAACAGATAGACCACTTTCAAAGTGGTATAACTGAGCCAGAAATGTCGCCCTGGTGCTAGAATGGGCCTGATTTATGACCCGCCTTTGAGTGGGTTCATAAATCAGGCACATTCTATGCCATTATTATGTGCATGAAATTTTTAGTTCACATGCCAAATTTCATGCATATCGTCCTAAGTTTTTATATTGTCATAATCCAGCAGCCATAAGTTTTTTATTTTTCTGTATATGGAGCTAATTTTTTTTAAGGGCTTTTATTTTGCAGGATGAGTTGAGGTTTTTATTGGTACCATTATGGGGTTCATATGAGGCTTTGATCACTTTTTAGAAAAGTTTTTGAGGTGTTTTGAACACAAGGTAGGATGAAGAAAATACAACAATTTTGGTAGTCTTTTTTATTTTTAGCAGCGCTTACCGTGCAGAGTTCGTGACATGTTAGTTTTACTCTGTGGGTTGATATGATTATAACCATATCCAATTTATATTGATTTTTATGTTAAAAAAAAGTGTTTTTATTGTGTAAAACTGTATTTCTGTATCACTATCTTCTGATAGTCATAACATTTTTATTTTTCTGTATACAGAGCTTTGTGAGGGCTTTTTTTGGGGGGGAGGGAAGGATCAACTGATGTTTTTTTCATTGGTACCACTTTGAAGTTTATATGACTTTCTGATCACTTTTTATTCTATTTTATTGCTGTGGGATGAACAAAAATCGCAATTTTGTCACAGTTTTTTTTTTTACTTTGTTTAGGGGTGGGTTAAACAATGTGACAGATATAGGTCGTTATGGACGTGACAATACCAGGTATGTGTTCTTTATTTATTTTTTACCTTTTTTGGGGGGAACTAGTTTATTGTAATGGGAAAAGAGCAGGGTGTGTGTTTTTACTTTATTTTTTTGTGTTCGTGTTTAACATTTTTCTGTTTTTACTTTTTTTATATATACTTTATTCACTTGTCCCCAAAGGGGACTTGACTTCAGCAATCAGTAAATCTCTGTTTCATACAGGACAGTACTACATGCAGTACTGCACTATATGAATGAGCTGTCATTACCCTGGTAACCAGTTATCAGGGTGATGACGTCACAGACAGCCATGGAAGGTCTTGTTAGACATAAGGGGCTGTCAGGTAAGCCAACGCAGCCGCGATCACAGCAGTGGGCTTGTTGGTGACAAATGGAGCCTCTTCCCTCTGACTCTCCCTTAGCTGCTGTGGTCACCATCAGCCACGGCAGCTCAAGGGCTAATCGGTGGACGGCGGAGCAAACTCCACTCATAGCCAATGGCGTAGGGAGTCAGCTGTAATATACAACTCAGGAGCCAGCACAATCTCTAGGACGTAGCGGCACGTCTTACTGTGGTAAATCACTCGCAATTAGGATGTGCCGGTACGTCCATGTGCTTGAAGGGGTTGTATGTGCCTGGAGTTGTGCGGCATTCATCATCCAGTTTTGTATGATGTATTGTAGCCTAGATTTGCCCTGCTGTGGCCAAGGTCAGCTGAGGCAGCTAATATTAGAAGTATTAGAGCTCATGGATTCACAGTCTTGGCTATTCCCATGACAAAATGAGTATTGTAACCTAGATTTGCCCTCTTAAAGTTAGGAGGGGCTCTAGTAGTGCAAATTGGTTCACAATAGAAGTCAAAACATCAAACACCAAGATATTTTGGTGATCCAACAAACACCAACTAGCATACCAAGCTGGCAAAATGTCTTGCCTCTACAAGACTTGTGTCTATGAATCTACCAACTAGTTCAGGTATTGTTCACATGTGTGTTTTACTGTGCTGCAGGTCGACTTGTAGCTAGCGATGATCTGACTATCTCAAAAAATGGTGAGGGGGGCCCATGCAGCCGTCCTTGCCATTTATTTCTATGGAAGCTCTGAATATAGCTGGGCGATTTTCTATATATTGTGTACTATATTGTCTATACTAAGAGATTGTGTTTAGTAATCTGCTAAGTATTCTGTATTTAGTTATGTACAGTCCTAGATTCTTATTCTATTTCTTGCTCTGTGTAAATCATTGAGGTTGTTTGTAGTCCTTGTGCTTACATTTTTTAGTCTGTTGTTTGCTGTATTCTTGCTAGTCACTTGTGTCAGGGTCAGTTATAGCTTAGGGATATTTTCAGGGTTATTTCATGGACAGAGTTGGATCAGTGGTGTTTAGTGGTAGGGCCAGTGTCTGGCATAGGAAGGATTCACAGAGAGCTAGTTAGGGTCAGTCCTTGGTTTTATTTGCTCTGGTTCTTAATTGAAACAGTTAGTGGTATTGTCTTTATCTGTGTCTCCACCTTCAGCTGCATTGTCATCCAGCAATTTCCATCACGTTTTGGTGGGTCTCTTTTTAGTGTTGTGTTAATACAGGCTTTGTATTGGCCTGTGACTGATTGGTTGGCTACCTTTTGGCACTACTCAAGTCCTGGGGATATCTGAGTATTGAGACCTAGTGGACCCAAAAAAGGCAATTGCTGAAGGTGAAGTCAAGTTCTGTTGTATTATGCCTACCAGCATCTCTGAACAGTACAGATTATCAGTCTAATCGCTCCTTACACTGAACATAGACACTAAAAGTGACATGTCAGATTTCAACTGCGCCATTGTTTGATGTATTTTGCGCCAAAAAACTGTTATAGCCCTATGTTGGGCCCAGCTAACCCTTTTCAACTGAGCACCTGTGATCTTCCATGACTTTTTACATATTTTCCTGGGTGTGGGTGACCACTATCTATAATCCACTTCAGATAAAACATGGGCTGATGAAAAGTTTAGTAAAAGTAATGAACAGGGAAGCAGAAGGTTTTTGCAATTTGAGACACATTTTCCCAAGAATAAATGATGCCTAGATTAAGGAAGGCATTTTTGTTGGTCCACAAATTCAACACATCATGAATGACAAGCACTTTAAAGAGCTGCTGGTGGGGCCTGAGAAAATTGCTTGGAAATTATTCAAGCATTTTGCAAGAATTTCCCTGGTAACTATTGAGCACTAAACTAAATTGAATCGACAACCTTCTTGAAGCTTACAAAGTGATGAAGTGCAACATGTCGTTAAAAGTTCATTTTCTGCATTCACATGTGAAATTCTTCCCTGCAAATCTTGGTGCAGTCATGCAAAACATGGCGAATGGTGTCACCAAGATATTGTCAGGAAGGAAAAGCATTATCAAGACTACTGGAGTCCATCAATGCTAGCTGACTACTGCTAAATGCTAATAATCACCAGAGGTTGAGTTCAAATAAAATCATCAGCAAAACCTTTTTTTTTTTACAGTGGAACTTATGCTGCAGGTAAGATTTAAATGCTTCATAAATCAGTAAAACCTCATATTTCTTAAAATTCCAACTTTATAGACTATTAGAAATGATATTTCTGCTAAGCTTGAATGAATTTATCATAATTACCTGAAATTTTCAAGGAATCAAAACTTTTGAAAAAAATTGTTGTCCAGTGTATCTTGTAACACTAGAAATACTTTGTGTAATTCTGTGTATTTTACTTTAGCTGTTTTGTTTCATATCAAAATAATTCAAATCAAAGTAGTGTTTTATATACAGTCTGTTCCCTGAAGCTTATATTCCTTAAAGTCTTGACTCTCTTACAATGCTGCTGTGGAAGCAAAAGACTGTAAAAAAGATGAAGCTTATGATGGTTATACATATAAATGGATTTTCGTTTTTTTTTTATTTTGTTTTAAACATTGTTTACTTCAAAATATACTCCAAATCTTTGGGGCATGTTCACAGCTCAATGGCTGGACTAAACTGTCTCCAGAAGCTCACAACTCTGGCCTTTATGCTAACTGGGAAAAAATGAGCAGGTGCAGCTAATTGCTTGAGCAAAAGCTCACATACCCCTACTGCTAGGGGAACAATTAGATGAAAAACTGCACATTAACTTGACCCCTGTTCACACCAACATGCAGAAAAGCCACAGTATAATGCATGGGGAGATTGCACAAATGCAAAAATGCCAATAAAATAACCACTCACACACTCTCACTGCATGAGGGGGGTGGTTGCTGGTACTAAACATTGCATATAATAAGGCGATACAAAAGGGTGCCATAAATACAGATACGTGGTACACCATACTGGCTTAAAACCTATTAGTGACACTCATATTATTAGATTAGGCGGGCTGCTCAGCACTTTCTAGGTGTCCAACACAAAACACAGGCACTCTCCACTCCCCAGCACTGTTGGGCAGATAAAAAAATATGAAATACTGGAAAAATTTTAAATATGAGGTAGAACACAAGTATTCTATGACAAAATGGTAAATTTTTGATGCCTAGTAGGAATAATACGAACCCAGGACCATCAGGTATAGGTACTTAAAGGGAACCTGTCACTAGGTTTTTTACATATAAACCAATTACACTGTGGTGTCCTGTGTAGCTAAACATAGCCCAAGCTGCCTTTATTTTTTTTAAAAGGTGTGTTGTTACCTTCCCTGAAGACCTTTTTCAGTCTAGAATCTCGCATATTAATTAGCACTCTGACATCACTGTAATGGGCTGGTTTGGCAGTTATTCCCCGCCCACTTATTCAAACAGCTTTCTCGATTTGCATAATCTATTGCAAATCTCGCACATGCGCTCAGCACGGGCACATAAACAGGAAGTGGAGCTCTTCTAACTGACTGCGGGCAGTCATCCACAGCTATAGACATCACCAATCGTCATTGCTGCTAGTTCATTCTTCCATCCTTTTTCCTACATGTTCTTACTCTCCTCATGAATATCTTTAGTGAGGATAAATATTAAATAAATAAATTCAATTAACAAGAGGAGAGAGTGAGAAAAGAGAGAGCAAGAGACTCAGTGAGAAAGAGGGAGAAGCTAGAGATAAAATTATCCCTATCATCCGTGTCGGACTGGGAGCTTAGGTCCACCAAGGATTGAATTTTTGGGGGCCCACCCTGTCTCCACACCACCTGAACACTGACAATACTCAGTCTCTCTTCAACATATACAGACCTATTTTGATGACATCTTCACACTAACCTGTAATCAAGATGGAGCGCTGGGCTTTTGAGCTCCCTCACCTAATTGCACCCAGGACACCGTGTGGTGAACATAAAAGGTCTAAAGATATATGTCCCCTCTCCCTGAATGATACATTTTACATAAAATAAAATAATATCAAAAGCTATAAACAAAAGTACTGAGTATAAAGCCATTTAAACGATGGTCGCACAATTACCAGGTAAAAACGCTAATATAAAACCACAATCCCAAGGATAAAATTACCAATAATTCCACTAAGACCAATTACCACCACATCATGACCAGATATCCACACCACAAAGTGACTGAATAATATCACCAGCCCATTACGAATATAAACCATTACACTTTGACCATTATCACTGCCAAAACATTTGACCATACAGTGGTAGATAGCAGTTGTACACAGACAGAGTCGTAACTTGAAGCTCTGGGGCCCTATGCAAAAAGTTAAAATGGGCCCCCCAAAATACCATGTGCTACATACAATGCTGGTATCTTCTAGAGGTAGAAGGGCGACTGCTACCACTGAAAACCTATATAGCTAGGGCCCCTGTCCACAGGAGCTCGCTGACATATAAGTGATTACAGTTCAGGTACATTTATTGACCCCACAGGTTGTTTTCTCAAGTCGTTCATTTTCCCCTTTTTCTTCTCCATTTGGTCCACACCTTCATGCTGAATTTTCCCTGCAATTTTGAACAAATATCCTAGAATCTTCACTTTTCCAGAAAATCTGTTTACCTTTTCCCAACTCTATACAAACTTCCCCAGGAGTGGGAGAGGGGGGTACAGGCCATACCTTATAGGCACAGTCTCTGAGAGGAACAGGGGACTAAACCCCTGGAGATTTTGCTAATGGCCTGTACCCCTCAGAATTTTAGGGTATGTTCACATGTCTTAATTTTGGGGTGCATTCTACGTGGGGATTATGGTAATCCATAGCTGTCATAGAGAACTATGGATTCCTCCTCGTCCCCCCGCGCGTACAATACGATCAATTTGAGGCAGTGGGGGTTCGTTAAATGAATACAGTGCCAAAGTAGCGACTGGACGCTGTTCCAGCACCACCAGGGTGGGTGATGGGGACGCCGCTCACCAAAAGGGGTGCGACTTGGCCGCCCACCTCGCCTGGCCGACGCTTACTCTCTGACTCCCGTCGGCGCTTCACAACGGCCGCGCAGAGTCAGCCCAGTAGCTGCCACTCAGTGCTCTGCTGGTAGAGAGGAGGTGGAAACGGTTTCATTCCCCTCCCCCTTCCCCCTCTATGTACAGTGCTCGGTGAGTGTTGTACATACAGATCACATTCGCATGGGGTGTGACGCAAATTTGTACTCACACCCCCTGTGACGCTGGATCTTCTTATTAAAAACAATGTAAATCACCTTGCTATTTGTTAGCTGTGTGTTTGAGTCTATTTGGGGACCGACAGACAGATCCAAACATGCAGCTAAAAGCGTATGTAAAAACGACTGAACACGCCGGGGTGAACATACCCTTACTCCCTCACTCTACAAAGAAAGGGTCGTTCCCAGTTTACATTGCCCCTCAGGGCGGGGGTAACAAATTTTCTTCTCCTTCAAAGAATTAGTAGTCCTGGCCGCACAGCTGGCTAAAAACATACGCAACCCGGAAATATAAACCCCACCAGCCTGAATACAATATTGCCACATATAGATCCCTAAAAAATAATCATCTCTGGTTTAGTGAATCTTGTTTTATTTGCTCTTGATGCGTCTTCTGGCTATATTCACACTGCAAATACCATGCTATGATATGACAATGTATTCTCTAGCATTTACTGTGTGGCTGGCAAAAGAAGGGTAAATGGGGAAAAGGAGGGTGAATGGAGGCCGTCAATATAAGGAAAAATCAGGATATATACACGCACATATTGTTGCAAAAGTTTTTTTTACTGTGCTGAATTTTCATGCACTATGTTACTATGTTAGTTTATATCCATAAAACAGAAACACTGTTACAAAGGCAGTTGTCATTGTTTAAAGCATAGAGCGCATTCACCTGTGTGCAGGTCCATTGCTAACCCTGATTACAGTCCCTTGGGGGGCAAAAAACATCTTAACCCCGTGTAGGTGGGTAATATAGATGGACTCACTGAGTGCTGCTCGTGTGGTAAATACTTAACGCGAAGCCGCTTGCTCTCATTTTGTATCACACGATCTCTTCAGGGATTGCTCTCGTACTCTCATCTAAGAGGAACAAGAGGCTCTGCGCCTGCGCCGATTGTTCCATAGTGCATGAAAATTCAGCACAGTAAAAAAACTTTTGCAACGATATGTGCGTGTATATATCCTGATTTTTCCTTATATTGATGTACTAAGGGTTGGACATCCCTTTCAGGATATCAAGTCTATTATAGACAACTTTGATAAGCTGGTCTATTTATCTACAGTTGAATGGAGGCCATGCCAGAGTGCTGTAGGAAGTATGCGCTGGTCAGTGTAGACTTCCCACAGCAGGCATATAGCAAGACGCAGAAGGAACAGGGCACTGTTCACACCGTGTGAACTCACCCTTATACATATACAGTATATGTTTTCGTCTTGGCTGTAAAAAACAATATTTGTACAGGCAAATAACTAACAGGTAAAAAGAAAAATTATTTTCAAGTATAAATCACCATCATATTGTAGCTTACATGTCAACCCACGGGACATATTTACCTTTTAGGGCTCGTTCACACGGCTTATTCTGGGACTGATTCCAGCCGTACTGCGCGCCGTATTTGCGCTGCAATACGGCTGGAATCCGTCCCAGTCATTACGGTAATCCACAGCTCTCATAGAGAACTATGGATTCAGTCTCCTCTCCCCGCTCAGCGAATACGCCGGGCGGGGAGAAAGTGACATGCACATTATTTACGGCGTGTACGCGCTGTGAATAATGAATAATGAATGTCTATGGGGGGCGAAATCCGTCCCAGCAATTACGTCAGCAATAAGCCGTGTGAACTGGCCTTTAGTTACATTAATGGTGCAATACTGAATTTATGTATATAATATATATATAATATATATATATATATATAAAATATATATATATATGTGTGTGTATATGTATAAATATATTCACACGTTTATTCACACTAGAGTTTTTATAGACGCATATATACATTCACATACATATAAAACACACATTTATAAACTCATATAACATAGTACACAAACATACATACAAACAGACACACATGTTTTTTTACATAAGAATATTCACACATAAATACAAGCACATATATACACGCACATACACATACAAAAACAAATAATACATGAATACACTAAAGCACATAATAACACTCAAAATACATTATTTTAACACACATATACACCATTGACACACATACATGTCACACTGTATACCACATACAAGTAATAAAATATATACACATGTATACATACACAGACATATTTACACACATATATACACATATACATATATGTACACAAAAATATACATATACACAGACATTTACACATATATACAACCATATATACAGACATTTACATACACATATATACATGCATGTACACATATACAGACAAAATACTTACACACAAATAATACACACATACATACACATACATAATTACACACATATTCATACAATTACACACACATATACATCATACTTCCCAACTTTTGAAAGTAAAAAAGCAGGAGATTTGAAGGTGCGGCGTGCCGTGGCAAAAATTTCCATAACCACGCCCCTCTTGATGGTGAGCCACTTCCCCTTTGAAAAAGTCACACCTGCGCCACCTAACTGTGTTACGACTCTGGATGAAAGCTGGGTTTTGGCGTCACCCAGCTTTCCTGACTGTCCAGTTAGGGCCCATTCAGCATCCAGGAGAGTTGGGGGATACCGCCAAACTGTGCCTACACCTAAACCAATTAAATTACCATCAATATTTCCACCCTACAGTTTATTATACATTGGGATAATACCAGTGGTTTCACAGGCTCCCGCAGACACTTAAGTGACTACAGTGCAGTAACATGTAAGGAACTCCCCGGGGACGTCCCTGTGACTGGAATTATCTTCCCTTTTCTTCTCCATCCTGTCCAGATGACTTCTTCCGACCACGACCGTCCCTGCAAAATTTACCACACAAGCACCTTAGAATTCTATTTTTTTTAGGGACTTCCCTACCTGTACCACCTCTGTACAAGCAACATGGGGTGATAGGGGGGAGGTGTAGGTGGAAAGGTTATGGGGCGATAGGTGGGGTGATAAACTGGAGGTGAGAGGATTATGGGGTATTAGGTGGAAGGTTATAGGTGATGGAGGATTGTATTTTTGTTAGGTAACTAAAGGATGCATAACACAATGGTGGGGATGGTGGGAGAGAGGAGTACAGAGCACAGTTTACAATCTCTTTGGGGAGCATAGGGCCATCCCCCAGGAGATTATGCTACGGCTGCGCCTGCACTTCCCCGAATCATATTGCAGGTTGAACTCCGTACCCTGCACCCCCAGAAGATCAGTTGAGGGAATGATCTTCAAGGGATGCAGGAGATGGAGTTTTGTACTGTCATTTTTTTTTATGTTCTTATATTCATACAGGTTTCCCCTTTGGACTATTTCGGACTCAATTGATTATGTTGGACCAACGTTGGATTGATTTCTGTAATAAAAAATGGTGAAAGAGGGCCCCATGTCGGGGATGTTTCATTTAAATAAAAGTTTTTTGTGTAAATTTTTGTCTTTTTTTTTTCCATTTAAAATTTTAGTTTTAGTAATGGCGGTATCTGAAAAGACCCTCCCATTACTAGCGCTGGGGCGTGGTGTCAGCCAGCAGTAGTTTTTGTCATCCCTAGGTTGACACCAACCCTGTGTCACTATTACCCCAGTGCCTAATGCACCAGAGGTACTGGGAAGAGTCGGTAACCAGCAGAAGTGGACCCTCTGATCTGATGGTCCGCTTCTGGGGCTGCTGTGGGCTGGTATTTTTAGAATGAGAAGGGACCATGTTAATGGACCATCCCATTCTGATATTAGCAGGCTGCAGCTGTTGGTTTTATCTTGGCTGGTTAAAGGAAAATGGAGAGGACCTCTCGTCTTATTTTTTTTCAAATACATTTACTTATTGAGACTCCTAAACTCGGCACTCCTGTAATCATTATAGTGGATGCCCGTGTGCAGATTCTCATTAAATAAAATTAATTTTTCAGAAAAAAAAAACATGGGGTTTCCCCCCCAATTTCCATAACCACCAAGGTAAAACCAACAGCAGCAGCCTGATACTATCAGAATGGAAGAACCATCGCTTTACTGGTTCTTTCCATTCTAAAAAACCAGCCTGCAGCTGCTCCAGAAGCGGGCCCTCACATTAGAGGGTCCACTTCTGATGGTTACCGCTCTTCCCAGTAAACCCCCGGTGTGTTTTGGGTACTGGGTAATAGTGACACAGGGTTAGTGTCAGCCTTAGGCAACAAGAAACCCCATCTGGCTGACACCAAGCCTGAGCGATAGTAATGAAAAGGTGTCGGTCAGATACCCCACTACTATCACTGGAATTGTATGGAAAAAAACACAAACAAATTGCACAAAAAAACCTTTTATTTAAATAAACACTCCCCGAACCAGCCCTCTTTAACCATTTTATTTGAAGAAAAATAGATCCAAGGTTGATCCGACGTAGTCCACGGAATCCGACGTAGTCCAAATGGGAACCTGTAAATAAACAAACATTGCACTCATACATATAGGCTGGATACCCTATTCAGCATCCAGGAAAGCTGGGTGACACCCATCACCCACGGGTCACAGCCAGCTTTCCAGGATAGGAATACTGGGTGCCAGCTTTGGAGGATGGAGTGTCACCCAGCTTTTCCTGGATGCTGAATAGGCTATTGCCATAGGCAATCACCAGAGTCTGTTCCCTGCGGCCTGTCTCCTGCCCTCTGCAGCACCAAAAGACAGACCACAGGGGCAGGAGACAGGGAGCAAGGGACAGGATACAAAGGGGGCAACTTCTGCCCCTGCGATCTGTATCCAGCCCGCCTGCAGCCGCCAAAGACAGATCACAGGGGGCAGGAGACAGGGAGCAGAGGGCAACTTCTACCCCTCATTAAATGCCATACCTGTGGGAGAGTTTATAAGAGCACGCAGGGCTTGTTCGGAAGAAGAGGATTATGAAAAGGAAGTGAAAGTATTAACTGAAAGATTAATACAAAAGGGTACACAAATAAACAAATCATAAAAAACTAAAAATTAAAGCAAAAAAGAGAACACAAGAACAATTAAATTTAAACCCAGAGATGTTAAAATTGTGTCAAAAATTTGCAGCAAAATTTTAATCCAATTTCCTTCTCTACCCCTTTAGTTCTGATTACTGGAAAATTAAAAAAAAAAATTTGTAAAAATTTAAATATACTAAGACAAGATGAATTTTGTCTAGAATCATAGAACAATGATTGAGATGTGTACCAAAAAGAAATCAAACAAATCGGAAACCAAATATCTAAAAGTACCTTTTCTAGTAAATCTATTAATATAAAAACATGGCTCTCAGTAGAAGGCTTCCACCCTTGCGGAGGGACTAGGTGCAATGTATGTCAGTACACAAAGAAAGTAACCACAATTTTGGGTTAAATACGATACAGATAAAAGTTTAAAGTAAGGGGTTTTTCCAATTGTGATAGCCATCCCTGTGGTTTACTTAATACATTGCACTGAATGTAACAAATCATACGTAGGAAGCAGTATAAGAAAAATTTAAACGCGCATATATGAACATTTGGCTGGTATTAAAAAGCAATCTGTACACCAGTCAGGCACAGTTAAACATTTCTTAGAAGAGCACTCAGGCGTACTTACTTCTTTCTGTTTCCATGTTATAGAAAAGGTTGCTAAACCCTCGGGGGGGTTGGGGGGT
>JAODAL010078340.1:0-12949 GCA_025379985.1 Phyllomedusa bahiana
CATTTCCACAATTTTTTTTCCCAACCCCTCCTCATTGTAAATTTTCTTATACTTATATTGTTTGGCCCAAACCCAAGGATCCCAACGGGTACCGGGAGAAAAAAAAAGCCTTCTCCACCCTTTGCTCCCACCCCAATTTTGGCTCCATAATTTTTTGGACCATTTTTTTTTATATTGTTTCCCAAAAAAGGCTTTTAAACCCCTCCTGATAAAAAACCTATCCCTGCCTATACTGTGTTTTATGCCTTTCCTTAACCCAAATTTTATACAGCCCGAGAAATTTAAAAAACATAAGGAAAGCCATGCAGAAAACAAAATTTTTTAAGCGATGGGCTGGGAAATTATAAAAAAATTAAAAAAATTATCCCCAAGTTGTTGGGCGGCCCCTCAGCTTAAAAACAAATTTTTCAAAAAAGTGGGACATTAGAATGGGTTTTGCGCCAGAATCTTTTTTCTTTTTCAGCCCACATCAACTCACCCCGAAGGGAATAGATTTAAAAAATCCTGCCCCATTTTCAGGTGCATTACAAAGCGCCCTGGCACATTGTAATGCCCGATTTTGGGGGCCCCCCTGTCAGGGGGGGGCATACAAAAACTGTAAGAAAAAACTGCTTTTAGCTTCATACGGCACTTCCAGGGCCCCATTACCCGCTGGAAAAAGGGAGAGCAAATTTCAAAGTGGGTTTTCCGGAGCCCGAAAATTTAAGTTTTTTGGCAGAATTTCACCGATTTAATACCCCCCAATTTGACAGGGTTTTAAATTCCCCCCCCCCAAAAATCCCCAAAACAAAAAACAAATTGGGAAAAATGAAAAAAAAAGCTTTTAAATTTCAAACAACCAAAATGTCCCCCCCTAAAAATTTTAATTTCTGTTCTAAAAAGGGCACCCCTTTTTAAAAATTTTACCCCCGATGCATAAAATCATAAATTCTGAGTGTTTTCAAAAAGCTAAACTATTTATTATTATTATTTTTTAATTATTTATTCTTTTTATTATTTTTAATTTTTATTTCTTATTATTTCCGCAAAAAAATCTTATAAGGGGAAAAAACTGGGAAAAATTCACTTCAAAATTTTGGTGTAATTTTAGTTCACAGGGGTTTTGTCCTCCCCCACTTCACTACCCCCGGGTCATGTGAGCTCGACAGGGACAAAACCCCTTTCCCACTTGTCAGAAATTTTTGACCGGTTTTGAAGTCTGTATTTTATTAACAGGATGTAGGGGTTGGGGTAAAACTGAAGCACAAACAAAAAAGAACATTAGAAAACATATGCGTTTGTAACAAACATAAAAAAGTTAAAAAGGTAGAAAAACCCGAAAAAATTTTCCCTGGTGGAAAACATGTTTCCCGGTCAATCTGAATAACATCACAGTATTTAATTTTTGTCATAACAAAATACAACAAGTTCTAAAAAATTTCCCACATCTTATTTAAGCTAGAAAATACTAGACATTTCCCCCAACCGAACAGCCTTTTCCAACCCCAACTTCAACAAGAGCAAGAAAAGATGGCGATGTCTTCTCTGTGCAGACATTAGGGGAAAAAGGGGTTTTTCCCACCCAAAATCAAAAACTTCCCTTTAACAGGAAACTAAAAACAATTTTTAAAAACCCTTTCAAACAAAGGGCCCCAATTGGGACCAAAGGGGCCCTTTAAAAATTTTAAATAATTTATTAAAACCCTAAAATTAAAATTCCCAAAATTGAATTTCAATACCAAAAATTAAAATATTCTATGAGCACACAGGTTTCATTATTCATGTCAATCACTTTTTTTCTAAAGCTACATGGTTTAAAAAAGGGGATTTCTTGTGAGACATGATGCAAAACGCCAATTAAAAAAGCATCTTTTTGGTCTCCTCTGGGTTTTTCAGGGCTTTTTTGGGCACCACTATAAAAGGAAATTTTCCCGGAATTTTTGGGGAAAAGGGACAGAGCTAATTAACAAAAAAGATAAGGGGCACAAGGAAAAAGGAGAAAAAAATTTTTAAAAATTAAAGGGGGGGTTTTCCCCAAAAAGGAAAGCGTTTTTTTTATTTAAAAAAATCTTGAAAAAACAAGTCCCTTGGGATTTTGTGTCCATTAACATTCCAACCTATCTGAATATCCCCCCTTTTATGGGCTTTTCAACACTCCTCAGTTTAATAACTACAGACCTGTTTACCTCTCCCGATAACGCCCCTCTGGGCTAAGCTGCAGACCCCCGGAAACCTCATAACGCTGCCAGCACTGGTTCAATAAACTACAAACCCCGTTTTTCTCTCATGATAGGGTGCCAAAAAACCCGGTTTTTATAAACTACAAACCCCGGCGGGCAAATGCAAACCAATAGAAAACCAAAACCCCCCCCCCCCTTACCCCCGAATTCAAAATTAAAACAGGAAAACCCGGGCTGAGGGGCAATGAATACAATGCATTTAGATAACCCCTTTAAAATTATTTAGCCTGAGGGAAAAGTTTGAGCGAATACATAAGTTTAATTTTTTTTTTAAAAAAATAAATTCCCCCCCCAAAAAAATGATTAATTTTTAAAAAATTATTATTATTATTATTATTATTTTTATTATTAAAAACATTTTAATTTTTAAAACCCATTGATTCCCCTGGCCTGAAAATTTTTAGGGGGGCACATCCCGAAATTCAAGTGAGTACAATAAAGACAATGAAAGACTTTTTAACCCGGTTTCAAGGGGGAGAGGACCCTGCCCCGAAGGGTTACCCCTACAAGGAGGAGTTAAGAGACAGGGGAGAGGGGGGCAGACATTTTTGTGGGTTTTTACAGTTTTGGGGGCCCCGGTTTTTTGGGAAGGTTTTTGGGAACCTGAAAAAATGGGTTTTCATTTTCTTTTGAAGCTTGGGGAAGGGGGAGAGAGTCGATGTGTTTGGGGGAATTTCAAATTTCCCAAAAATGGGGAACGCGAGAGAAATTTGGAGACGGTTAAAGAGGGGCAAAAAAGAGAACAGAGAAAAGGTCCCCGTGAAAAGCGGAGAAATTTCGTGAGGGAATATCTGGGGATTTGGGGAGAGATGTATTTGGGGGGGAGAGGTTATGGGGAGCCTTTTAAATTTATGGTTAGCAAACCCCTTTAAATAAAAAAGCTGAGCAATTTTTTTGCCCTTTAAGGATTGACCCGAGGGGAAGGGAAGGATTTTGCGAGGAAAGGTGGGTAAGACGGGAGCAGAGTTGGAAAAGGGTTTTTAAGGGGGGCAAAAAGTGGGTAGATGGGAGGCCACAGAAAGGATGTTTTCAGTAACAAGGCGAAAAAAGATTTTCATTAAAACCCCCTTAAAAAGGCCCCCCACCCTTGGGGAAAAAAAAATTTTATCTCCAGAGAAAAATTTCTAGAGCATTCTATATTAAAAGAACTGTGAATTGGTATTCAGGGAAGAGATACTGGTGCAGCACAAACATGGCACATCAATATCAAGACGGGTTCCCTTAAGTTTGAAAACTTGGGGAATCATCCCAACTCAGGGCTAGGGCTCTACTAAGTTTTTGATATTGAGGTTTAAGATATTTATGCATGCCTCTGAATGTAACACTGTTACATAATATTGATTAAAAATGCAAAACTCCATCTACTTAAGTGGTGGTCAACATAAAATGTTGTGGGGGCTAAAGATGCAGAATGTGAGTCTAGGAAAATCCCAAATATCACATACTGTCAGGGTTTGGTCAAAGACTAGATAGACTTAAAACTTTTTTACACTCCTTAGCAATGAAAATGCAATATCAAGAAGTATAAACTATACCATTATGCAAATTGAGGAAATGGCAGGTCTGGCTAAAATCTGCAAATAATCAGATTTTTAAACATTTATAGTAGCTTAAGAAGGTGACATCAGGGGAGTCACAAAAGCAAAATGTGATGCTTCCTGTGCATCAATGTTACATAGTTACATAGCCAAAAACCACAAAAACTCCTCTTACATAATAATAGGGGGGTATAAGAGCACCATAATTGTGATACACACAACCTGGATATACCAAAAACAGTCAAAATACCAAATACACAGAAAATGGTATAAATCCTAGGATAAGATAAAACTTAACTTTTAATACAATCTTTAAAAAAACGCACAGTATCCTAATCTATAACAAAGAAAAATCTACTCCTACAGCTAAGACTACATAACACAAAATGGGGTGTTCACCCCCAAAAAGGGTGTCCCCAATCACGTACCTAAACTAACCTAACCCTACACTTACTACTAGCTAAATGGTATCAAAAAGAGTATCACAAAGATGACCAAGGCAAAAAAGAGAGAAAAAAAAGCCAGGAAAAAGGGGGCTTAAATATGATGCAACAAGAAAAGTGTCCTCTTATGAACCTGGATATTATGAAAAAATGCCCTCTTACTAGTCTGGATATTATGGAAACATACAAATATGTAAAGTACCATATGATGACAATATACCAAAAAAATCTAATAATAGACAAAGAGGTCCACAATAGGTATAAATGATACCACAATACTTGCAAAATACCAAAAAGATAGCAAATAGCTATTGTATAGTGTTGAATGTATACATACACTCACCGGCCACTTAACTAGTACACCAAGGCTAGAAAGGTTGGACCCCCCTTTTGCTTCAAACATGGCCTCAATTCTTCGTGGCATAGAATCAACAAATGGTGTGCAACGATGCTCAATAGGTACCACACGGGGCCCAAAGAGTGCCACTAAAATATTCATCCCCACACCATGACACCGACCACCACCAGCCTGAGGAAAGTTGATACACGTGCAGATGGAACCATGCATTCCAGTTGTTGACGCCAAATACGACCCGACACCATCCCGAATGTTGCAGCAGAAATTCGAGACTCATCAGACCAGGCAACGTTTTTTTCCCACTTCTACTGTCCAATTATCGATGAGCTTGGGCAAATTGGTGAGCCTCATTTCCTGTTCTTAGCTGAAAGGATGGGCACCCCGGTGTGGTCTCCCTGCTGGCTGTAGCCCTCTTCCTCAAAGTTCGCGTACTGTGGCGTTCAGAGATGCCACTTCTGCCTACCATGGGTTGTAACGAGAGGTGGCTATTTGAGTCACTGTTGCCTTGTCTATCAGCTCGAACCAGTCTGGCCCATTCTCCATTGACCTCTGGCATCAACAAGGCATTTCCTGCCCCAGGACTGCCACACACTGATGTATTTTTCTTTTTCAGACCAATCTCTAGTAAACCCTAGAGATGGTTGTGCCGTGAAAAACCCAGGAGAGATCAGCAGTTTCCAGACATACTCAGACCAGCACTTCTGGCACCATCAACCATGCAACTGTCAAAGGCACTCAAATCACCTTTCTATCTTCTTCCCCATACAGAAGCTCAGTTTTGAACTGCAGGAGATTTCTTGACCATGTCTACCTGCCTAAAAGCACGAGTTGCCTCCATGTGATTGTCTGATTAGAAATTAAGTGTTAAAGAGTCAGTTTTGGACAGGTGTACCTAATAAAGTGGCCGGTGAGTGTATATATCTCTGATATAAACATATTCAATCTTACTCCAACGCGTTTCCCCCCATAATAATTGGGGTTCATCAGGGAACATGGGATAAAGTATACAATAAAAAGTACTGAGGATCATAAGAAATAAAAACTCACAGCCCTTTATAACTGCACTATAGATGCATATCGATAGAATGGAGTCCCAAAATCGCAGGTAGTGGATCCCCAATAGGTATGGTAGCAAAAAGATAATGCAAGGGGTAAACCCCAATCACACACATATATATATATTGTAAGGTGGCAACAGCAGGAAGGGTTTACAATGGCGTATACATCCCGGCCAGGGTCCTTGCGTGCACCTTCCGATGTCCCGACACATGCCCCCAAGTAAGGAGTCCCCCGTGGGGCGAATGAAAGAGGCCAAACTAGAGTGGATTGTCTACAGTACAGACTGTCGACATATGTATAAACAACCAAAATAAGGTAGTAATGCTTCAGCCATTTCCTTCCTGGTCGGCGGGGCCTTTCATTGGAGTGAGCAAAGTAGCAGGTGGGGTGCTCACTCCCCATGACTCACCTCTGGGGGGGTTTTACCGTAGGTATAAAAGTCAGCCGAGGTAAGCTGACTAGGGTGTGTAACAACCCATGGCTACCTATAAGCCTTGGGGAGACCTGCTAGGAAAACCATCAGTGGAACTTACTAGAACTGATAGTCACGTTGGTCTCTGTTAGTTAGGCCCCAGACGGGCAGGCGTTTTAGGTTTTTGTTTGTGGGTTATTAGTGCAAGCTTGCACTGCATTTTCTGTTTGCTGCCAAAAAAATACCGAAAGCCCTGTATTTTTTCACCCGGGAATACCTTCTCTGTCTCAGCCTGAAAACTGGAGTCATGATCCCAGAGCCCGTTAAAGCTCACACATGGTTGAGTACGCATTGGAGGCAAAATAGAGGAAGTACTCTCTGGAAGACAGAGGAAAAACGTATGTCCATGGTGCGCAGCAGCTACCGCACGGTCATCAGAGGCGGCCTAAATGGATGAATTTTGGTGATGCAGCTAATTCAAGCCAACGCTATACCATCAGCTGACTGCGGCCAGACAGCAGAACGAGCATGAAGAGACCATCCGGGGTCGTTAAGGCTGAGACGAATCGCCTGCATAAATGAGACCCCCCAACCACGGTGAAGAACAACACAGTAAGACCAGCACACGCTGCAGCAACAGCTTACAGACCCTGGCTGCAAGGCCAGAAGTACCACCAGCGCACAAGGGTTTCACAGCCCGCCCAGGTGGTGTCAAATAGTTCCCTGCGCAAGATGTCAGCGGATGACGACATCGAGGCTTACCTGGTGACCGATTGAGCGGATAAGCAGAAGAGAGAGCAGCTGCCGGCGGACCAATGGGCGATGGGTCCTGTCTCCCTTCCTAATGGGCCGAAACCGCAGAAGGCCTACTCAACCTGGAGTCCAAGGACGCCAAGTGACTACACCAACCGTTGATGGTGGGAGAATCTGGCCTACTTGGGGGTCCTCCTGGCTGTACGGGCCCAGAGAGTGCCAGCCTGGGAGTTTGATCCTCCAAGCCCGCCAGGTCACAAAATACGACCTGTTCCAACATTTGACCAAACAATGGCTAAAGCCGGATACGCACACAGACCTGCCCAGGTGGTGAGTGAAGTGTCGGTGACCGTTTTGTGCGGTGCCCTTCCCATCAAGCTCCAAGTGCGTGGGTGGTAGCCCGACCCCAAAAGTTGTACGAACTGGTCGCCGTTGTGTGAACGGAACAGCGCTCAAGGATTACCTGCAAGTCCTACATGACCCCTGGTAAAACCGCAGACCTCCAACCGCGGTACAGACTGCTCCCTGTCCCGAAAGGGGGGGTCACGGGTATACGGAAGGTGGGGAGAGGCCACCTACCCCAAAACGGACCCTGTTGCTAAGGCCCGGGACCCCTTAGTCTGCTGGCGGTGCCAAGGACTGGGACATGTGGCGGCCACGTTGCGCGTCAGGCATGGAGGAACCCATGGAATGTGGGTTGTGGGAGGCGTACTCCAAGGTTTGCCCCTGGTCCGGGGGGCCCGTCATATGCCACTCGGGTCGCAGCTGAAAGGCACCCGACGAGTATGCCCTGTTTTTACCATTAATGGACATTTGGTGCCGGCCCTCCTGGACCGGGAGCTATAGTGACCCTTTGTGCAAGCCCGCTGGAGAGCCCAGAGCAACTACATCTCACGCCGGATAGGGGTAGTTTGTTCCATGGGGACACCAGGGACTACCCCACTGCCAAACTGGCAATGAGAGCCTGCCTGTGGGTCACCCAACATGAGGTGGCCGTGGGTGACCATATACCTCACCGCGTGCAGTTGTTGGCGGTGTGACATTCCTCTTTTTTGGGATCCTGTGTGAAGTAAAAACTGGTAAAATGTCTCAATGATGAACTGCTGTTAAATGCGTGTGCCAAACAAGTGCGATGATTGAATCTGTGCCTTTACCATTGACTGTCTGGCTGGAGATCCAGAGGAACCCCCCCCCTCTGAGTTAGAACTCTCCCTCCTGCCAGTCTTCGAGAGGGAATTTTGCATAAGGGCCGATCAGTGAGGACCTAACCTGGGTAATGCTTGGAAGCGAAAAGGTCATTGATGGAGACCAACAGGAACCAGGGGGGAGTTTGGCCTACCCTCACTTCCGTTGACACGGGACAATTATTGTACCTGTGAAAAAGACCCAACAGAGGTGGTGGAGCAGTTGGTGGTACCCCGAACAACATGTCCGTATGATCTACGAACTGGCAGATTCCCCATGATATTGGGGGACAATCACATTGGGGGCGAGAAAACTAGAGAGCGGGTGGAGCGAACACTTCATAACTGGCCCCATCTACGACGGCCGTGGAAGAGATCTGTCAGTCCCGCCCCGTATCAGGTCCCATATGCCCCTAGACCCCATTTCCGGAGTCCATTGGTTCCCTCTCCCCATTATAGAGGTACCATATGAGCGATTGGCATGGATCTGGTCGGTCCCCCTCCTAAAATCGTCTAGAGGTGCAACAGCATATACTGTACGTATATATTACTCCACCCGCAACCCACCAAGGCTGTACCCCCCTCAGAAACACCTCCTCTAAAGGATAGCTAGGAGTTGTTCCACTAATCACCTTAGCACTGGTGATCCCCAAGGAGATTCAGACCGATCAAGGCACCCCGTTTATGTCCAAGTTAACTAAAGAGTCTATGCCGCCTGCTAAAGATTTAGCCCACCTGCTCACCTCCCGTGTACCAATCCCCAGACCTATGGCTGACGAGCGCTTTAATAAATACCTTAAAGGGCAATGTTAAAAAAGGTTGGTGGAACAAGGATTGGTAGGGGAGATGGGACCACCTGTTGCCCTATCTTATGTTTGCCATCCGGGATGTCCCACCAGGCATCCACGGGGTGCTCCTCTGCCATTCGAAGCTGAATATGTGTCGGCAGGCGAGTCCCTCGAGGCGTCCTGGATATAGCCCAGAAACCTGGGAGCAAGAGGAAACCCCATTAACAGAAGTGTCATAGAGCACATAGCTGATGTGCAGTGACAGGATCACGCAGTGTAGGCCTATTGGTAAGGGAGCAACATGCTACAAGGCCAGTGAAGCCCAGGCCCGGGTTTAACAACATGACCGGAAAGAGTCAGGGCTAATCAGCCCGGGGACAGGGTGCACCGTACTTGTACCAACCGTAGAGAGCACGTTTCTAGCACGTGGCGAAGTCCCCTATAGATAACTTGAACGGGTGAGGTGTAGGTGGATTACAGGTTTCCCGCCGGAAAAGAAACCCTAGCCAAATTTACCAACTTAAGCCTCAATCAAACCCAGGAAGGACCCGAGAAAGCTGGTGGCTGCAAGGGGAGTACAGGGAAGTTCCCAAACAAGGAGTTATACCCCCCAGTCCGTATCGGCGTGAGTCCTTGTCCGAGGTCCCGAGACAGGAGGTACAGAGTTAACTCTACAGAGTGAACCGTGAGGGTCTACTCTGACTGCCTGGCCGAACAGATGTCATCCAACATTACAATGTATCACCGAGCCTGGACAAAAGGGTGCGTTGAGACCCTACAGGGTACGGCGGAAGCCCAGAGGCAAAGCCAAATCAGAAAGGAGGTGAGGTAAAATTCTACCCTGGTGGTAATAGAGAAGTCCCAAAGTGAGTGTCAGGCCCATCGGATAAATTCCAAAACCAATGGTAGCTTGCCGGTGTTGTAATAGACTTCCGCAAGTTAAATGAAGTCTCCAAATTCGATGCCTACCCATGCCAAGGGTCCGACAGCAGATCGATGCGGTTGGGACCGAGCGAGGAGTATAGTGACCAACCTCAGCGACCTCACCACGGGAGGGGTATAGTGCAGTTCCCCTCACAGATCATGCCAAGAAACACGGCATTTTCCACCCCCAGAGGGACACATCCAGTAAGTGGTCCTTCCCTTTGGTTTGCATGGGTCCCCTGCGACCTTTCAGCGGTTTAATGGACATCATCCCTGCAAGCCGCATAAAACTACGTAGCCGCAACCTAGGATGGAGTGGTGTGTATCAACACGCGCCGATTGGGATTCCCCTCTGCTTAAAGTGCAAGCGGTCCTTGAGCCGATAGGGGCGAGCCAGTCTAAAACGCCACCACACAGAAGTGCGCGATAGGGCTAGAGTAGGGCTCGACTACCGTCGGGTATAAAATCGGCCGAGGGGTCATAAAACCCCCAAGTAGACAAGCTCGAAGCCATTCAGAATTGGCCTCAACCTGTGTCCAAGAAACAGAGTTAGAGCATCCTGGGCAATGCAGGTTATTACAGGAGCTTTGTGCCCATATGCCACAATATCTTCCCTCTTCACAGATCTCACAAGGGAGCAAACTCCCCATGGTAAAGTGGAACCCAAGGCCTGAACAAGTCCTACCAATGGCACAAGGAGTTTCTAGTAAGAGCCTGAATAGATCACGGCCCTAATTTTCGTGGAGGAGTTCCGGTGCAGACGGATGACCTCAGAAGGTCGGCTAAGGGCAGTCTTGTCCCAAAGGGTAAAGGGGAAAGAGCACCCCGTACGGGTACCTCAGCCAGGGAGAGGGGGGGGGGGGAAGATGTCGGCAGCCCGGCAAAAAATTATTCAATTGGAAGAGAGGTAATGTTGGCCCAAAAGTTGTGGGCAATCGAGTGCTCATATTACCTGGTCGTAAGCATGTTTAGTAGGGTGAACGACTGGGATCACTCCCCGTACTAAAATGTGGATTGGCCTAAACTAAAGGAAAAAGGCGATGGTGACCCGGTGGTTCCTGGCCCAACAGGACTTTAAGATCTGTGTAGGAACACCGTCCAGGGTCCCACACGCAGAACCTGGGTTATCCCAGTAGTACCAGGATTCGGGGACAACAATGTGCTCCCGCCCCACAGTCAGAGGCAGGGGCAGGGATATGTAAGAGGCAACAGTTAGGAAAGGGATTTACAATGGCGTACACATCACTCCCGGCCAGGTCCATGCTAGCACCTTCACGATACCCGACACATGCCCCCAAGGTAAGGAGCCTTAGGGGAATGAAAGGCCAAAATTAGATGGATGTCGACAGTTACAGAGACTGTCGACATATGTTTTAAAAAACACATTTAAGGTAGTATGGGCTTTCAGCCATTTCCTGGTTCGGCCTTTCATTGAGGTAGGCATAGAGCATGGTGGGTGCTCACTCCCCATGACTCCACATCCGGAGTTTAACCCGGATAAAACAAAATTCAGCAGAGTAAGCTGACTAGGGAGGTACAACCCATGCTACTTAAGCCTTGGGTGGAGACCCTGCTGAAAACCAGCAGGGAACTATAACAGACTGATAGTCAGTTGGTCTCTGTTAGTTAGAGGCCAGACGGGCAGGCGTTTTGTTATTGTTTGTGTTTGTGCATGCCATGCACTTTGCCATTTTCTGTTGCCTGCCCATAAGAATACAGAGCCCTGATATTTTTTCACACCAGAATACGTCTCTGACCTGCCTGAAAACGTGAGTCACGATCCGAGCCGTTAAAGCTCACAATAATAATATATATAGGGAATATATAGGAAATAAATAGATATATATATCCCGGAGGCTAATAGATGAACACACCTACCTAATCATGAGCCAGACCTCATGGGTTCAGAACGGTGTCTAGTAAAACCAAGTACACATATGTGACGTAAATATCGCGAGATGCAAGGTGAACGCGCTCACAGCGGGGCCCGGGGCTGCGCAATATGCACGGCAAAAACTCCACCCCAAATACAAATGTTGAAAAGGATCGCGAGAGGCAGGAAGAGCGCACTCCCAAACAAAGACGCTTCACCATAACTACCTTATGGCTGCACAGTATATGTCATCGGCGATCGCCAACTCACGTATGTCAGCACCATAAAGATACTTAAAACCAATGCCGGACTGAAACATAAAGCACCCAAAATACATAAGGTAGGTAAGTATGTATATAAAAAAATAAATATAGAAAATAAATATACCCCTCCCAAACCTTTAAAAATTTCCAAAAACGGATACATGTGTAAATATATAATATATATAAAAATACATATATATACATATATATATAAACAAACAAAATACAGAAAGATAAAACGATTGCTCCAATAGAAAACACGGGACATAACTTAAATGAAAGGAGCAAAAGATAAATAATCATTCAAACTGTCAGGTTTTTCATTTCTTAAGAAAATTAATTCATTAGACACGTTGGGACAACTTTTCGTTGAAACACACCCCCCCCCCCCCCCCCCCCTGCTCTGTTCTGATGGCTTAACCACTTCGATAACAGAAAAAGAAAGAGGAATGTTCTGAGGAACATCTGGAGTTTTGGGAGTATATCAGTTTCTGGGGCAGATATATGATATGTCCATTCTTGGACGGGGCGAAAAATTTTTTTTTCTTTTTTGAAGGGCCCAACTCAAGCTAAAAAGGGGCCCTTTGATTTAAACTATGAATTTTAAATTTTCTGATTGGTTTATCTGATCGTGTATCATGAAAGGAGAAAGGGACCTTGGAGGCCAAACCCAATAAAATCACTGCTGATAATTTTTCTGAGTGGGGGGCTCACAACCGATGCCCCTTAAACATGCATACCCAAAGTCAAAAAATTCAATTAGTGTTTAGCGATTGCTTTTTCTATCGAGATCGATGATAGTCCCATAGTCCCCGCTACTAAGGTTTTTCGTAGGGAACGTCAAAATGACGATGACCATTTAAAATCTATGGGAGCAACAAAACCTTTATATTACACCCAAAAAAGGCTGGAGAAGCTGAAATTAACATCCACAACATCAAATGGATACGTGCTACACTTAGGCAACACATTTGGGTTATAAAGTCACGAAAAAAAATCACAGAACCCTTCCAAAAACCCGTCCTTTTACCACAGCCTGACCCTTAAACCGCATCCCCACAAATTTTAAAAATGCCAGAAGGCAGTAGATTTGAACCATCATTTTACTTAACTGGACATTTTAAATCCCTGTCCT
>JAODAL010078341.1:0-12949 GCA_025379985.1 Phyllomedusa bahiana
CATCAGATTAGATCAGCCATGACACCCCCCCCAAAAACTTTGAGAAAATTAGTCTGGATTCTTAACTACCTGCCTCAGCCACGTTCTGATGCTGTCCCCCCACTATCCCACACACTGCTGCCATTTTGCTCCATCCCCTCCCCCCACTTTCCCGGGCCTGGAATTGCACCCACCTCCCTTTCTGTCATTGTGCCACTCTCTGACCTCATGCTGCCGTTTCTTTGCTGGCCGCCACCTCCACCCCTTTTCATTTTTCCACACTGAGCCTCCATGTTGCTGCCACCTCCGAATTTGTCTTTGTTCCACTCCTGCCTCATGCTGCTGCTGCTTAAACCGTCCACGCATATTCTGCCACACTGTGGGCCCCTGTGAAACTCCCACCCCCAGAATTTTTCTTGTGCCATCTTGGGGTCCTGATTTTGCTGCCCCTCCAGAATTTGGATTGTGCCACTCTGGGGCCTTCTCATGCTGCTGCCAACTGACCGCTGCTCATGAACACCCTGTGGTTTCCAAATTTTGTTTCCAGCCTCCCCACTCTATGACGTTGCCATATGTTTTTTGTTCCCCTCTTTTCATCAAAAGGAATGAAAAGGAAAAATTTGCCCTGATGAACTACCAAAAGCAGGATGGAAAAAAGACAAAACACATGCAAATATCCCATTTACTGGCATCTCTCTTTTGGGGATCAATCCTGTCTGTTTTTGGCTTTAGCAATACTGATGGATTATTGACCGATTGAAAGCGACACTGACGGGGTGAAAAGAAGGGGCAAAATGATCATGACGTCAACGCAAAATACTGCCGACAAACCCCCCCACTCTTCGGGGGGTTTTTTACATGATCACGTTTCAGAACAGGTTGTCATAATCTGTGGAATACTGAAGTCGGTATAAAAGGAGTGTGCCCTTTTGGGGAAAAAGTAGGATCTTGGCCCTCAGCTTGGTTTTTTCAAGTGGCGCTGACGTTTCCTTGTCAGGCGCATTCCCGCTTCCCTTTTTTTGGTCAGTTTTTTTCCCCCGTAAGTGCCCAGGGAATTGAAGAGTGCGGCTGTCATGTGCATGTCACACTAAAACACAGCATTGTATGAAGACCAAACCATGCTCCCCAAATGCTAAAATATAAATTTTAGCATGACACAACACTCTACAACACCCTACAGGCTCTCTGCAGCCAGGAAATAGCTGTTTTTTAACGCAATTCGCCGCAAATTAATTCAGGTCGAAACGATTTTGCCGGAAAATTCGGCGAACTCGGTGAATCGAATTTTTGAGAAATTCGCCCATCTCTAACCAAGACCTCACTGAGTCATTCCCAGCTCATTTAGCTTTGGTCCATGCTACACACAGTGGATACTAGCTGGTAATTAAACATGGATCTTGGATGAGGATTTGATGCTAATTTTCAGAGGCATATTTTCAGCCTCCAACTCTTTTTCAGCTATGAAAGTAAGCAATGCCAAGGATAATCAGCACTGAGTACAAAGTTACACATATTTTTCATTAGAAACGATGTAAGGCAGATTGCTGATTTTGAGGCGTATTTAGCACTGAATCCACACCAGAATCAGTATCTAAATTAGCTGTTTGAACGTACCCTTAGGCTATGTTCAGAGAATACAGTGATCTCCCAGCACATACAATGAATGGAGCCATATGACCAATGTACCTAGTATATGTCAAATAAGTATCCACTTAGCACATGCTTGACTGGTATGCATTGATATCTTTTAATGCACTTTTTTGAAAAGCAGTATGTGTTCTTTACAATATACAATAGAAGCCAACATGCATAGAAATAAATCACAATGTTCTCTATGTCATAAAATGCTCCTGACATTTACAGTACCTCAGACAGAAGGAAAAACATTATGTGAACAGAACCTTAACAAAGGGATAATTAAGACGCGCCCGGGAAAAATGCTTATTCAGATGACAGCTCTCTCTTCTGATTTCCCCCATACATATGCATGCTCAGCTTGATCTCACTGAGAAAATAGGACAGGGGGGAAAAATCACAGTTTCCGACTTAACATCATGGTCCCCTAAAAAAAAAGAAAGCATTTTTTAAAAAAAATTAACATGGTGACTAATTTACTTAAGCTTTTTTTTATAGCCAATGTGATATTTTTTAAAATTTTTTCATTCATCAGTTCTTACAGTAACTAATCTTTACTTTAAGCTAATACTTTAATACTTTATTTCTTTAAAAAACCTTGGGGCCCCCCAAAACATATAACAGGGCTGGCCATTTTGGCCCAAATTCCCCAAAAAACTGTTTACTTTTTAAAAACAACACACAAACCCAAAACACCCCCAAACAAAAATTTGAAAGGCCCCAAGAACCCCAAAGGAATCAGTATGTGCCCCAAAGATATGCTATACACTAAAGTAGCGCCAAAGAATCTAGCTAGCAAGGATATGCAGCCGGGTTTTAAACCACATACAACACTTCACGTTTTGGGGGACACCAAAAATCATTTAATGCACTTTCAAAATGACCTGTTGGTGCCAAGTTTAATACATGTCACCCTTTGTTTTCTTGTGGTGCCTTTTGATTGAATATCCAAGAAATTTTTGTCTTCCCTTATATATTTTATCATTTGTAGGAATTAGCATGCCTCATTCCTTGCTGTCTTAAATGTAAAAAATGCCACTATAGATAATTATTTTCACCTTGAGTATCCCCACCAGACCACATGTATGGGACCTTCAATCCCCTTTTCTTAGCGCATCCTCCATATACTGTAGTTATAGGTCGGTAACTTAAAATTTTTAATTTTTCTTTATTAAATAAATTGTTCATAATTTCAACCATCACTTGCGTTAAAATATCCATATGCTTGTATATAAGAAAAAAGGTCTTAACGAGAATTTTAATCTGTTTCTGTAACTAATTATTGAATTTAGATATCATTGTATCAGTTAAATGGTAATGTAACATATTGGGCCACATGTATGAAAAGTGTCTAGGTCTAAAACTCACTTTGTTTCCCATTGCAACCAATCTGAGTGCCAATTTAATTTCATATAGTGCTCTTGAAAAAAGAGAGAGGCTCTCTGATTGGTTGCAATGGGAAACAAAACGAGTTTTAGAGATGAATACTTTTTATACATGTTGCCCATTGTGTCTAACTAGTATATAATTGATGTTTCCTCTCTCCTACACATGCTGGAGAAGGGGGAGGAGATGTCGAAGCATCACAGTACGGCGTGTGTTTATTCCGCCCAGGTTTCTGGCGTCTCCTGTTAACCCCGATGTGGAAGCAAGTGTAGACTACGGACTAAGGGGAACGGCAAAATGAAGCCGCACCATAAACTTAAGTATACGTTTTTTCTTATATACAAACATATGGACATTTTAACGCACAAATAGTGGTTGAAATCATTCCTTGCCGTCACAATTCATATCACTCACGATAGTTAAAAATTTAGAAAGCCCATATTGCCACAGAAAGATGAAGATGGTTTCAAGGAATAGTCTAGTCTCTATATCACACATCCCATACAGGAAGAGGAAACAGTCAGTAAAGGGAACCTGTCAGAACATTTTTTCCTCTGAAACCAAAACCAGTACCTGAGCCTTGTGATCCCAAAATTTCCGAAGGTCTATTTTTTTAAAAATGTTTTTATGTTTAGTTTCAGAAAAATAAACAAACCAGTATAAAAGGGGTGCGGAAAAGGATAAAGGTGAAGGAAAAATGGTTGTAAGGGGGAGGACACTGGGGAGGACACAGATAAAGTGTTGTAAAATATAATAATAATAATAAAGTAGCATAAGCTTTAAACCAGCAAAATCTAAGGGCCACATGTACGAAACTGTTTAGGTCTAAAACTCACTCTTTTGCTCATCGTAACCTATGGGCAAAAAAGTGAGTTTTAGACCTTAACAGGTTCATATATGTGGCCCTAAGTGTTTAATTTGTCCATGTATACAGTGCCTTGCAAAAGTGTTCAGCCCCCTTGAACTTTTCAACAATTTGCCACATTTCAGGCTTCAAATATAAAGATATAAAATTTTATTTTTTTTGTGAAGAATCAACAGCAAGTGTGACACAATTGTGAAGTGGAATGAAATTTATTGGATATTTTAAACTTTTGTAAAAAAAATAAAAAACTGAAAAGTGGGGCGTGCAAAATTATTCGGCCCTCTTAAGTTAATACTTTGTAGCACCACCTTTTGCTGTGATTACTGCTGCAAGTCACCTGAGGTATGTCTCTATCAGTTTTGCACATCAAGAGACTGAAATTCTTGCCCATTTTTCCTTGGAAAACAGCTGGAGCTCAGTGAGGTTGGATGGAGAGCGTTTGTGAACCACAGTTTTCAGCTCTTTCCACAGATTCTCGATTGGATTCAGGTCTGGACTTTGACTCGGCCATTCTAACACCTTGATACGTTTATTTGTAAACCATTCCATTGTAGAGTTTGCTTTATGTTTGGGATCATTGTCTTGTTGGAAGATAAATCTCTGTCCCAGTCTCAGGTCTTTTGCAGACTCCAACAGGTTTTCTTGCAGAATTGTCCCATATTTGGCTCCATCCATCTTCCCATCATTTTTAACCATCTTCCCTGTCCCTGCTGAAGAAAAAGCAGGCCCAAACCATGATGCTGTCCCTACCATGTTTGACAGTGGGGATGGTGTGTTCAGGGTGATGAGCTGTGTTGCTTTTACGCCAAACATATCGTTTTGCATTGTGGCCAAAAAGTTCAATTTTGGTTTCATCGTACCACAGCACCTTCTTACACATGTTTGGAGTGTCTCCCACATGGCTTGTGGCAAACTTTAAATGAGACTTTTTATGGATATCTTTGAGAAACGGCTTTCTTCTTGCCACTCTTCCATAAAGGCCAGATTTGTGCAGTGTATGACTGATTGTTGTCCTATGGACAGACTCTCCCACCTCAGCTGTAGATCTCTACAGTTCATCCAGAGTAATCATGGGCCTCTTGGCTACATCTCTGATCAGTCTTCTCCTTGTTTGAGATGAAAGTTTAGAGGGAAGGCCAGGTCTTGGTAGATTTGCAGTGGTCTGATACTCCTTCCATTTCAATATGATCGCTTGCACAGTGCTCCTTGTGATTTTTAAAGGTTGGGAGCTCTGTTTGTATCCAAATCCGGCTTAAAACTTCTCCACAACAGTATCACGGACCTGCCTGGTGTGTTCCTTGGTCTTTCATGATGCTCTCTGCACTTTAAACAGAACCCTGATACTATCACAGAGCAGGTGCATTTATACGGAGATTTGATTACACACAGGTGGATTATATTTTTCATCATCATCAGTCATTTAGGACAACATTGGATCATTCAGAGATCCTTACTGAACTTCTGGAGTGAGTTTGCTGCACTGAAAGTAAAGGGGCCGAATAATATTGCACGCCCCATTTTTCAGTTTTTAAAAGTTTAAAATATCCAATAAATTTAATTCTACTTCACAATTGTATCCCACTGTTTGTTGATTCTTCACTAGTGTTGAGCGATTATTATCGACAAAGTTGAAATCGGCACGGTTTTTATGTTGATCGGATTTTTTCGATCACGCGATAATTTAGGTTAAAATCTGCGCATAATCTATTAATATCGCGCCATTTTCAGCGCTTCCTGTCATTTTGGCGGCCAGCAAATCAGCTTAAAGAATAGAGCAGGTGAGCTGGGTGTGCGACGTCATGACTGGGTTGTGTATGGTTGTGATTGGCTGGAAAAATCACATGACCTCGTTTTACATAGAACAGCCCTTCCTGTTCATGATCAGTGTGTGTCTGTGTATCATAAGAGCAGGATGTGTGCTCGGTCTCTCTCAAAACAGCTCAGTGAAACTGTTCTATTTGTTCACATAGAGAACTATGCTTTTAGCTGTGAACAATAGAATTTAAGTAGATTAGAGATTTTCAGTTTTTAGTTACTTAGGCATAGAATTTTAAAGGAGCATCAAGCGCTGTACAGCCGCGGGGTAGGGGGAACGGGGAGGCTGCGGGCGAACACAGACAGACAGGCTGGCAGGCAGGCTTTTGAAAGGAGAGTGGATATTGTGCAGCCCAGACTGTGCTTTGACCCATGCATGAATTGTTGGTGCAAACAGTGGTTCTGGCCAGTTTTTTGGTGACAATTCTTGATTGTAGTTGTGCAGCCTGTCCTTTATTAGGAACAGAGTCATGTGTTCTAGTTTAAATTGGCCAGGTGAATTGATGAGGTGCAATAACCAACTTGTTGATTTAGATACACAATAATTATTATTGTTGTTTTTCCTTGGTGCAGCCCAGTTTGTTTATGGCCCTTGCACTTAAATTTTAAATACAACATTTTGTAGTCACCGCAGGGGTTTTATAGGTGCAAAAAAAAACACATGGGCGGCCATAGTGTTTTTCAATAGCCCTGTAAGACAATTTGATAGAAAACCTGTAAGGGCGTTTTGTCAGCGCAAAAAAAGCAATGTTATCGTGACTTTGAAAGTTTTATTGCGCCAGTGAAACTCAGTTTGGGTGCAGATGCGCCCTTTTTTGTATTTTTTTAAAAAATATCAAACCCCGTCCTACTTGGGAAGTTGTAAATCCCGGGGACTGAAGGAAGAACACTGTTGTTTTGTTTTACGGTTTTTCCACCAACCACTTTTCACGGGTTTTCGAAAGAAACTTTTCTTTTTTCTAACCTATTGGCTGGGGAAAAATTTAAAAGGTTTTTAAAAGAAAGCGTGGTTTGCCGTTTTTTCAATAGAGACTGTCAAAAAACTCTTCAACCCTTTTTTAAAAAATAAATTTTGAACAGGAGCAAAAAGCAGGGTAAGCAAGCAAAGGGGGGGGTAGGACTAGGTGTACGGAAAGGGTCCTTCCAGGCGGAACAGTGATGAGCGTTTTACATGCCCCTTGTCATCGGGCAAGTCGATATGGGAAATTTACAAAAGTTATCCGTATGTAATAGATTATCCCCGATGACCATTAAATCAAAAGGGAAAAGGGAAAAACCTTTTCTTACACCAAAAAAGGGGGAGTAAGGGGAATTAAAACCACAACAGCCCAAATGGAACTGCATCCTACCCTGTCTGCACCACAGCATGACCCTTAAACCTGCATGACCCACAAAATTTAGAAATGCCAGAAGGCAGAGATTTAACCATCATTTTTTTGAATGGACATTGAATATCCCTGTCCTGGATCGCAGCATGGCCCCAAACCTGCATGCCCCCAGATTAAAAATTCCGGAAAAAGGAGTTTTCAACCCCCCATTTTAGTTGAATGGACATTAACTTATCTGTCCTGTACCCAGTAGACCATTAAACCTTCGACCCCAAAGTTTAAAAAAGTGCGGGAAAAAAGGAGTCTTTCAACCCACCTTTTTAGTTGAAGGACTTTGACTATACCTGTCCTGGCCCGCAGAAGCCCATTAAACCTTCTGACCCCCAAATTAAAAAAGTCCCGGGGGAAAGGGGAAATTTTTGAACCACCATTTTAGTTAACTGGACATTGATATACCCCGGGGCCCGCGAATGACCTTTAAAAACCTTCGACCCCCAAATTAAAAATCCGGGGAAAAGGAGTCTTTGAACCACCATTTAGTTAAGGACATTGACTATACCTGCCCTTTGGGCCACAGAGACCCCAAAACCTCAGACCCCCACATTTAAAAAGTCCGGGAAAAGGAGCTTTCAACCACCTTTTAGTTGAACGGCAAAATACCTGTCCTGGGCCACAGCATGACCCCTAAACTTTTTAAACCCACAAAACAAAATGCCACATGCATTTTTACAGTGACCCCCTTTTGTAATTTTTTGGAACGACATTTTTTAAATTTTTATTTAAAGTTTTAAAAAATTTTTAAAAAAACCATTTTTTTTTCAAAAAACATACACAACCCCACCCCCCCCCGCGTTTTTAAAAAGGATTTTTTACTTGAGATTGTTTTCCCCCCACCAAAAAATAAAAAAATTTCCAATCCCCCCAAAACACTTCTTTTAAAGCTTTTTCCCTCCTACTCAACGACCCACAACAAAGGGGAAACCAAACCTTTTTCCCTTTGGGGAAAAGACTTCCCTGGAGAAAAAAAGATGCGCCCCCTTTTTTTACTCCATTCCCAAAAAAAATTTTAACCCTCAAATTGTCAATTTGTGTCCAGCCCTCCCCCCTTTTTTTGACACTCTTAACCTCACAGAAATCACCTTTTTCAAAATCTAAATTTTTTTAGAAAAAATTTGAAGCTCCCCTGATTCCCCCTATGGGAGACCATGCTGGTCAGCCATCTTTAAAACGGGGGTCCACTCCAGGGCCAGTTTTTACCCCTATCTAAAACCCCCTATCGAAATGTAACGGATGAAAAAAGGGTTTTTTTGGCACCTATTTTCACCTTGGTGACAAAAAATTCTGTTTCAAATTTACCTGCAAAGTAAATTATCAACAAAGCAGATGACCAAAAGTAAAAAAAAAAACATGTCGAAAGTATAGGGGGAAAAAAAGGGTATTTTGGCCCCAATCAATTCACCAGTGTTGATAAAAAGTTTGCTGTATTAAAATTTAAAAACGCAAAAGCTCTATGAACAAAGCATGACTGACCAAAAGTGAAAAAAAACCCTTCCCGAAATGTGTAGGGTAATATAAGGTATTTTTTGGCCCCTTTTCAATTCATGTGGGACTACTAAATTGCTCTATTCAAATTTAACTAAAAGAGATTACAACAAACTTGACTGCCCAAAAGTGAAAAAAAACCTGTCGAAATGTATACTATTTTAAAAAGGTATTTTTTGGCCCCAATCGTACACCGTGGGACTACAAAGTTGTGGATTTAAAAAATTTAACTGCAAGGTGGCTCTTTAAACACAGGGCCTGCCCCAAAAAGTGAAAAAAACATGTACAAAATGTATACTGATAAAAAAGGTATTTTTTGGCACCTATAAACCTGTGCTACTACAAAGTTCGGGGATTCAAATTAAAAAAAGTAGATTTCCCAAAAAGCTTGACTGACCAAAATTGAAAAAAAAAAACTACTAAATGTTTCGGATAATAAAAGGTATTTTTGGCACCTTTCAATTCACCTTGGTGACTACAAAATTGCTGTATTCCACATTTAACTGCAAAGTAGCTCTATCAAAAAAGCTGTACTGGGGAAAAGTAAAAAAACACATCTGAAAGTATACGGATAAAAAAATTTATTTTTGGCACCTTTCAATTCCCCGGGGGTGACTAAAAATTGCTGTAACACATTAAGTACAAGGCCTCAATGAACAAAGCGTAGTTCGCCAAAGTAAAAAAAAAATTTAAAATGTATTCGGAAAAAAAGGGTTATTTGGCCCCTTTTTCAATTCACTTGGGGGCTACAAAATTGTGATTCACATTTAAGTGAATTTTCCCATAAACAAAGCGTAGGCCCAAAGGAAAAAAAACCCGTACTAAATGATTCGATAATAAAAGGTTTTTTTGGCCCCTTTCAATTCACCGGGTGACTATAAAATTTGGGTAAAATTCACTTTAAAAACGAAAAGAAACTCTATCAACAAAATGAAATGCGCCAAAGTAAAAAAAACACATAGAAATGTATACGGATAAATAAGGTTTTTTTGGCACCTTAAACCCCTGTGGTTACAAATTGCGACAAATTTAACTGCAAAGTAGATCTACAACAAAGCACGACAAAAGTAAAAAAAACACTTCTGAAGTTTTCAAAATAAAAGTTTTTTGGCATTTAAATTCACCGTGGTGACAAAAAAATTGGGTGTTTAAAAATTTTAATGCAAGGTGGAATAACAAAGCTGGTTCGCCAATTTTAAAAAACAGTATCGAAATGTTTTCGGATAAAAAAAGGATTTTTGGCACCTTCAACCTTGGGACTAAAAAAATTGCTGATTCAAATTAACTGCAAAGTAGTCTATCAAAAAAGCTTTGCGCCAAAGTGAAAAAAACACTATTTGAAATGATTCGGAAAATAAAGGTATTTTGGCACCTATCAACCTGGGGTATACAAAATTGCTGTTTTTAATTTAACTGCAAAGTGCTTATCAACAAAGCGGGAATGGGAAAATTGAAAAAAACCCCTATCGAAATTATCGATAAAAAGGGGTTTTTTGCACCTCAAAAACCGGGCTTTTACTAAAAAGCTTATTCCAAAAGGCAGGTCTGCCCAATATCCAGGAAAATTTCAATAGAAAACTGTTAATAATAAAGTATTGCATGCAAAGTCTACACTAAGTTTGGGGAACTAATCCGTATTTTTTAAAGAGGTTGTTGTGTTCGCCCACGGGGGCCCCCCCCCCCCACCCCCCCCCCCCCCCACCCGTGACTTTACAGCGGGGGTGTCCTTAAAAAATTTTCCCCACCTCACATAAAATCTTCAAATCTCTGATCAACTAATTTGTAAGGATTACAGCAAAAAGAACTTTCTCGTAAGAAAAATTGAATAAATTTTCAGTTTGCTGAGGTTTGGGCGGGGACGCCACGCTTGAGACCGACGGGGCACTGATCAGAAAAGGAAGGGGCGTTCATTAAAGGAGGTCAGTGATTTTTCCAGCCAATCGCAACCATACACAACCCAGTCATGACGCGCCAACATCTCACCCTCATTCTTAAGGATTTGCTGCCGCCAAAATGACAGGAAGCGGCGAAAATGGGGGCGAATTAAAAGATTATGCCCAGATTTTAACCTAAAATTTTGCGTGACCCAAAAAAAATCCACAAAAGTAAATACCGTGCCGAAATAACGCTAACCTACTGGCGACAACAGCTGCCAGCGGGTCGTCCTTGAGGGGCCGTAGGCCTGTCTCGCTGGGTCAGGGCCCTTGAATCTCAGTCGAACAGCGCGCCAATCTGTTCTTCATGGTTAAAGCAAACCGCATCCACAGTCTTAAACCCCCGTCCCCCAGCACGGCCACAAATGCGTACAGCATATCAGCATCCTCCAACAGAAGCGAAGGGGGCCCAAAATGTCCTGTTACCCACCCCTGGGACAATCCATTTTCTGAAGACCTCTTTGATGACAACGCGGTTGGGGTCAAAGGATTTTTCCAAAAACCAAGAGGCCAAAGAGGGGAATTTTTTCCTTCCCCCTTGATGCCATAGAGGAGGAGAAGGAAGCGGTCAACGGCAAAAAACTCGGGGGGTCGGCAACGCCTTGCAGTGCCCCCTTGCTTTTAGCCCGCGCCCTGGATGCGAATTTTCAGGGCGAAAGCACCTTTTGAGAGTGATAGAATTGCGGATCCATCGTGGTCTTTTCCGCAGAACTTGCTTGCGGCGCTTCACCTGGATGAGGAGGAAGATGAGGGGTAGTGTAAAAGGGGTCCCGCCTCAAAAAGGGAGAGGGCGATCGCAGAAGTCCGCTGATATGATTCCGCCAGCCACGCAGCGGAAAACCCGCTCCTCGCTTATCGCCGTCAAAAAGGTCCAGGACCTCTCAAGCCTGGGCCTTCTTTGAGCAAGCCTCTAAATCACAAAGCGATGTCATATGCCGCCTTGCCGAAAACGCATCAGTAGAGGCAAGAATCTTAGGTTTTTAAAACCCACCACCAACATGTCTAGTCACAGCAGCGAATGTATGAGTTGAAATGGAGGAAACACTTGGCCAAAAAGGCCACACCGTGCGGGCTTCCAACCACTGTCCCCCCCACTGTCTCCGCCTCCTCCGCCACCACCAAGCGTTCCTCAGCTGCCCATGCCTCTCAGAGTCATGATCAGGGATCAGCCTCCGTCGCCCGAGTACCACCAGAGACCCATCCTACTCCTTCTCCTTCCACCAGTTTGATGACCTGCACGCCGTACAGCGGCCAGTCTAGAAGGCAGCCTTCTGTATTCCAGGTTTGGGAGCAGAAGAAACACTTTAACCCAAACCATCCCAAAGCCAAAAGCCTGAATGCCCGGCATTGCCAGGGCTTTTGGCTTTGGAAAGTTCCCCTTTCTGTCGGGGTGGAAACAGATGGTTCCGCCAGTCAGGCCCTTGCCTGCCACCAATACCAGATGCCGAGCAGGCATTTCTGGGCCAGAAAAGCCGTCCCTGCCTTGGTCAGCCACGGTCATCTAAAATTTCAAGCGCGTTGTCTGCATCTGTGTCCGGAAAAGTCCATCTGACCACCGACACATGGCTAGTAACACGGCCAAGGTCGCAAATATCTCAGGACAGCTCACTGGGTGAGCTGGGTAAAATGTCTCTGGTGGTGAAAAGTGGCTCTCAGGCTTGGTGCACGGTCTTCAAAATCGCAGGATGGTGCAGGGTTCTTCCCCCAAGGTCCTCCCGGTGACGTCACGGGCCCAGGAGAAAACCAAGGGCCCGTTGAATTAATCTGTCCTGGGACCGTCCACAAAACAGGTCAGGAGCTGTGGCGGCTCTCCGCAACGAGACCGAGCGCTGGCTGGGTGACAAGAGCCTTGTGCCAGGCAAGGTGGTTTTGCGATAACGGTCGAAATCTGCTGGCCGCCCTTAAATCAGTAGGCTGGAGCACATCCCTTGCCTGGCATATGTCATGAACCTTGTCGTCCCAGAAATTTCTAAAGCACTACCCGGGTCCTGGACTGCCTGCTGAGGAAGGCTCGAGGTCTGAGTTCGCACTTCTGCGTTCGCACCTGCTTCATCCCGCCTGGCTGCGTTGCAAACGTCAGCTCGGCCTTCCCGTCAAACCCCCTCATTGTTGACGTGGCTACACATTGGTATTCCACCCTCCACAGCACCACATTGTGGCAGCAGCGCAATGCCATTACGCAGTGCGAAGTGACACATGGCCTACACGCAGCGGTGTGACCTCGGGGTGTTGAGCCACCCAGAGTGGGGGCAGGTGAAAGAGCTCTGCACCATCCTTGCCAGTTTTGAAGAAACCACCAAAAATGTCAGTGCGGACAATGCCCCTTGTCAGCATACCATGTGGTGATCTTTGTTTTTGAACGATCGTTGGACACTCTGAAACATCAGGTCCCACCAGCGATGGAGGAGGATATGGAAAAAACTTTGAGACCTCGTTCACATTTTGTCAAAAGATGTTAACGCCCC
>JAODAL010078342.1:0-12948 GCA_025379985.1 Phyllomedusa bahiana
GCGGTTCTAATTTAAGTGCAAGGTTGATATATCAACAAAGGTGGAATGGGTAAAATTGAAAAAATAACACCTATCTGAAATGTATACTGATAATAAAAGTGGAGTTTTGCACCTAACAAAGAGACCTGCAGTTAACAGAAATGATGTGTATCCTAATATAAGTTCACACTGCCCAATATCCAGGAAATCTTTCAATAGCAAACTGTTAATAATGAAGATATTGCAGTGCAATGTCTACACTAAGTCTTGGTGAACTTTATCCAGTGTCCTTTATAGAGCTTGTCTGTGTTCGCCCACGGCCACCCCTCCCCGCGCTCCCCCCCGTGACTTTATAGCGATAGATGCTGCTTTAAAATAATTATCTAACTACCTAAAATCTTCCAATGTCTAATCTAACTAACAGCTAATAGTAGAGGTTTCTCTGTTGATAAATAGTATGATTTCACTGAGTAGTTTGGAGACATGCAGATAGCACGTCCAACTAGTATGAAACGATGAGAGAGACTGAGGTAGAAAAGGAAGGGCTGTTCTATGTTAAAACGAGGTCATGTGATTTTTCCAGCCAATCGCAACCATACACATCCCAGTCATGACGTCGCACACACATCTCACCCTGCTCTATTCTGTAAGCTGATTGGCTGGCCGCCAAAATGTCAGGAAGAGCCGAAAATGGCGCGATATTAATAGATTATGCGCAGATTTTTAGCTAAATTATCGCGTGATCGAAAAAATCCGTTTACCATAAAAACCGTGCCGATTTCAACTTTGTCGATAAAAATCGCTCAACACTAGTTATAAGCCTGCTTCTCCCCACACTCCCTACCTGATTCTTGTTGTCTTATGTTGTGTTTGTGAGTTGTCTGGTGTGTTGTGTCATGTTGGTGTCCATTCCCTAGTGACTTCTTGTTGTGCGCTCCCTAGTGAATCATATTTACACTATCGTCTTTGTCCCTGGTCCTGTCTACGCCTGTCCTGTCTGACCTTCGTCCACCACATGCTGTTCCTGCTCGGTCTCTCCATCCTATCTGAAATATTAACACAAAAGAGTGGAATAAAACCATTAAATAGTGCTTAAATAATGGTATCATAAGATATGTAATATTATTGCCTTACTGTGCCCAAATAATACAGACATAAGAAGTAGAAATAATACAACCTTAAAATGACAGATTATAATGCCATACTGTGTCCGTAACACACATCGGAAGAAGCGCAAGGTGAAACGCGCGTTGGGGCGCATGTCTACATGGGTACCCTCCACATATGTTTTTTTGCTCGTGGCTCCATATAAGGTGAGGTATTTATATTATATGCATGTCTATTCATATGTTATGGATATATTGAAGGTTGGTTATTGATGTGTATATATTATTATTGCTGATTGGGCTAATACTTGTATTTATATATAATTCTTATTAGGAGTGCTGCTTTGTGTACACACATTTTTTGCACTATCATTGCCATTATTTTTTACGTGTATTTTATATAATCTTTTTTGTTGTTGGTTCTAATAAACATTGATTTAAATATTAATTTGGAAGTGGTTCTATGGTAGTAGTTGTTATATGGATATAGAGTTTTGGACCATTTGTGATGTGTGGTTATTGGCCCAAGGATATTTTGTAGGCATTATATTATAGCACTGCTCTCATTTATCAGAACATATACTTCTCATGACATTGCACCTCTGTTTAGACCAGTCCCCATGTGTAGTGGGGCCATTTCCTATTCAAATACTGCAGCTGTTTTCCCGCTTATGGTTTCATTTTCACAAATCTGTTGTTGGTTGGCGGTAGCAGTGTGTTTTGTTTTAGCTTATTTTCATTTTGTTTGCTACATTCAGGTTTGAACTCTATAACGCTTTTTCACACACGGTTATTCTACAGCTTTTGTTGGTTTTTTTTCATGATACGTAAAACTTTATTTTTATGTAATTTTTACATTGGATTTATTTATTAAAGGGGTTGTCCAGTTAATTTTTCTGCACAGACTACTACTCTAGCGCCTTAGGGTTGGCTATAAAGACTTTCCCCAGGCTCCATTGGGCACTGGGTAACCCAGTGAGCCAATTGAGTTAAACTGTGGGTATTGGAGGCATCCCTGCCATGCGCAGAGATGGCTTTAGGAACTGAGCTGTTATTTAAAACTCTGTTCTCAGGGCAGCTGTGGTGCTGTAAACTGCAAACTCCTCTCTGAGGCAGCATCATCAAAAGATGTCACTGCTGACAGAGAAACTGCACCTTTTGCCCTCAAAAGTCAGTAGGCAGTTGCTAAGGGGTTAACGTGCAGCCCCTTAAATTCAGCCACTCTAGGCACCTGCCAATAAATGCCTTATGGTAAATGTGCCCCGGAGATGGTACATTTTCTAGTGGTATCGAAGTGGTTGTTCTGGAGCTCGATAGAAATAGTTTTATGGGAGTTCTTATAAAAAAAACCCACTGTGCAACATCTAGAAATCTCTTTATGTGCCTCAGTGAGTTGTTTCATGCATTCAAGGGATAACACGTTTAAAGATATTTGTGACAGTTTCTAGGGGGATCTTAAAGTGTCATATTTAGGAGTTATAGTTAAAGATATCCTTAATGGGTATAATCACTTTTGCAAACATTTCTTTCATTCTCTATTGCATCGTATCTGAAAAATTAAGCAGCTTTTGCAAACCTTGTTTTGTTTAAGAAATAAAATATAAATTGAAAATAAGGTACTGGATGATTTCTAATGATATATTGTGTGGCTTAAGCAAGCATAACTATCTTTTTTAAAAAGTTTTTACAAATCTTTATTATTTCTTAGTAAATTTAATTTGAATAAGCTATAACTCACAACAATGCATAATCCATTTAGTCTAAAACTCAAAAGTTATGAGCAGTGGAATGATAAGAGGTAATAAAAACATCATTTGCTGCTTAAAATTTGCCAGAAGGGATTAAGCCCTGCTGCGATTCTTACAGTATTTATACCTGTCTGACCTGAATGCAAAGCCCTTCAGATCACCAACAGTCTAGACCACAAAGAATGCTGGGATTTCACAATATATTTTTTAGAACAGAATGTGATACCTCTCATGTTACAAATTTCATTTGATTTTATAGTGACCATTAGAAAATTGAACTGATTTGCAATATGTGAAATATAAGTTTCCTAAATCCTTAACATTAAAGCTGCTCTCTTATGTGTTTCATTCTGTTTAGTCTATAGTATAGAGACCTATCTGATCCTTCTATAATAGGGGTGTAAAACCTATTTTAACCAAAGGCTATATCAGCATTATGGATACCCTAAAAGAGCTGTTTGTAACTACAAGGGACCGTTTACACGACACTGGACACATACTGGTCAGTTTATCCGACCAGTATTTGTCCAGTTTGTGTGCTGTCCCCACGGCCGCGGGGGGACGGCTTTTCTCCGCGATTAGCGAAAACTGGACGGAAGAATGAACATGTTCAATGTTTCTCGGGCATCTGGCGGTCTGAAAAAACCGCCGGGCGGAAAACCCGGGCAGTGGGGGCTGCTGCACGGGTTCTCAATAGAGCCCCGTGTGCTAGTTTGCAAAACCGCAAACCGTCTTAAAAAACGTCCGCAAACCAGTGCTGTGGGGACATGGCCTAAGACTGTATAAATGTAATTACTCCTTTAAGGACTACTCTTTTTTTACATTTTGTTTATTTGAATCTGGGCACACAGTAGTGCTAGTTATATTGCTAACCTGCAGCTGCCTCACTGATTTCTCATTGCTGCCTCATGTAACCTGCTCTCTGACTTGCTAAAACACAAAGCATGTTTGTGTGACCCAAAATTTAAACTCCCTGTGCATTCCTGTGGGATGTTCAAAATCAGTCTCATGAGAATGCATAGACATACATATCAGCATCGAAAGTACAGTGTTTTTAGCTAATCAAAATGCAGGTCATGAAATCAGCCAGAAATCCTGTATGCAGTTGAAGTAAGCAAAGTTAGTAATTTCTAATGAACTAAGGTGGAAAAAAAAACTGGAGTCATCCCGGCAGGGTTTCTGTGGTGTATGCAACTTTTTTCTGGGTTGATGATAAAGTAATTCAGATTGTTCCACCAGAAATATTATGATGCCAAACAAGGTCTGTAAAAGGCCAAGATTTTCTTTAAGGTTGTATAATAGCCAGTCATTTCCACACCTTTAGCACCAAGCTGCCCACCTTGGAGGGTGGCTTGAGTGCCTTAGTAGGGCTGTCAGAGATGCGTTAATGCCTGTAAATTGCTAAACAGAGTGGTGTGGAGGTATGCTCTGGAGCTCCAAATCCAGGATGGCACCCCCTCCCTGTGCTGGTGCTGCCACTTTTACCAAGAGCTGGCTGCACAGTCTTGGGAAAGTTGAGAGCTGATCTTTCTGCATCCAGACCTTGTCCATTACTGCTTCCTGTGTCAAAATTCTTGTGAGCCATATAAAATGATGCAATGGATCGGATTTCACCTGGGGGTCTTGAGTTTAACACATAGGGTGAAATGTATGAACGGGGCTGTGCCATTTTTCCGGCATGAAAAAGCTTTTATAGCCCAGTTTTATAGATGTATGAACAAAGATTAGGGACGTTCTGGGGGCATCACACCACATTTGTAGAATTAGACACATTTATGATTCTTTGACGCCAAACCTAGGCGCAGAACAGTTAGATCAGTCAGACCAGGTTAAAAGTGGTCTGCTTGAGCCAGACTTGTCGTATTGGCACTACAATGCGCCTGTATGTATGACCTGCAGAAGAACAGGCTCATACATTCTGAGGCATCCTATACTGCTTTATAGCAATTTAGAACTGGCCTGTCAGCGCCAACGTTCATACATGTCGCCCATATTCTATAAGAATCTCTGATTTTATTTATTTTTTTGTTTAAAGAAACTTTATAGTTGCAAAAAAGGACCAATGTTTCAGACACAAGCTTTCACCATATGACATTCGTTGAAGGATTGACTTTGACTTTCCTGGAAAATTGTCTGACTTCATATTTTTCCTTCAGCAGTCGCTTAGTGGTTCTATGCTTGGGCTGATAGTGGAGAAGTGTAAGTAGGGAACCCTCTGTGGCATCTAGGTGCCTGATAAAAACAATGTAAACAGGGGTTTCTGGTCATGACTTCAATACTATGCCTCAGAATGGGAGCCTAAAAATTGTTCCCTTTAGTAGAACTGACAAATACCTCAACCTCTTTATACCAGGGTCTTGAAGTGCCCAAACAATGGCTCCACTCTGCTCCAAACACAGAATATTCCCTAGGAATAATGTTATACTAACACTTGTTGGCATATTTATTGTATTATTCATGCCCACTGCAGTGCATATATTTTATAGCCAACTGTGTATAATAGTGACTGCCCAATATTCAGCACAGTAGAGCTGAATTTTTCCTTTCGGACAACTCATCATGATATCAAATTGTGTTACCTTTAGGAGGCATACAACAATGACAAATTCTGATAGATCTTTATAGTGTTAGCTGTAGTAAAGCTCAAGTATTAAATATTAAAGCCAAAGCAGTATATATAGTGCCAGTCACAGTGGTGGGCATACACAAGAGCATGGTTTATACTGAAAGGTATAAGGTATTCCAGTTGTAGTAAGTGATAGGATATTGCTAGGATATGCTTATTAATGGGAGTTAAATTTCAGAGACCCTCAACAAAGGTCCAGAAGCACTTATGAAATTTATTAAATTTATCAAATCTTTGCGCAGTCCCTGACAGCCATGGCACTGCACAGAGAAAAGCTTAGAAGGAGCCATGGTGATTCTAGCAAATGGTGGGAATCCATTGGTTAGATCCTCATCACTCAGCAAATGACATTCAGACCCTCAATCAACAGATTAATCAATAGTGTCTAATATTTAGATAGTGTAAACTTAGACTAGATAGTCGTACAATACACCACATGCAGTGTTAATAAATCTGACGCATGTCTAGTCTACACCTTCAATTAATTCTCCTACTTTATGCCATTAATTGTGTACGCCGCTGCACACCCCTTTTGCAAAAGACACAAATCTCTTTTTGGATGATACACAGAAGTATCTAGAAACTGTCTAGAGCACATAATATATGTAATACAAAGTATGTATTCCAGAATTTGGAGCAAATTGCACCAGAATTCTTCTACAATTGCTAAAGTAAGCGTGTCTCATTATCTCCAAGGGCTCTGGATTACAATATGTCAGAAAACCCCATTGAACTGTTGCATTCAAGTTCTAATCTTGGGCGACATCTATGAATTCACCTTTTTTGCCATATATTGCCGATTCTATAGCTGTATGAACAGGCTTATGGCCAAACTTGGCGCAATGTGTGTCTGCCAACACATTTTAATGCGCCAAAGTTTGGTGTGAAACCGCCGTGGAAAGTTTGGTGCATAATACTCTGTGCGCCAATTTTAAGTGTTATGCATCAAACATTTTTGGCGCATAACACTTTCATTCATATTGTCGTATTATACGCTCCTCTATATCTATTTACAACTAGTGCGTCGGCGACAAGTTACAAAAATGGCGCATGTGAATCATAGATGTCACTCCTTGTGTCTAAATCCCCTTAAGGCAAAAGGGCTTATTCATTCCTTTTTCATAGTAGCCTGTAAGTGTCATGTTTGCCCCTTCATGGCACCGGGTACCTAGGGCACATGCACTGCTTTTCCCCAGCTGTACTTTTGAGAAACAAGTAAGTTCATATAAGCCATATTCCATAGTACAGGGTCTAGTTGCTGAAAGAAACTAGTGGGTTAATCCTACAATATTCCCTGATGGAATAAGAAGTGATTGTGGAAGAAACAGGGAGGCAAGAAATCACACCCTGAACTAGTCTGTAAATAAGTCACTTTTGGAGGAAGACAAAGGATTCTAGAATTTGCGGTAAAGGGGATATAAATTATTAGTTCATAAAAGGGCCCTTTTTAATGAGCTGGGAACACAGCTGCTATAAACTTCCTGGGCTGATTTATGTCCTAGGCTCCTGATGTTTCAACAGCATTTATAAAAGTCAGTGCCTAGCTTCTTCTGTGGCTGGAAAATGGGCAGCAGAAATCACAGTGACCATAACAGATAAACAGCATGTATCCCTGATTTATAGATCCGATACAATCAGAACACAAGATATGTCATAAACGAAGGGGGAGAACTAAGGATTTATGGTATAGCCTAAAATGAGATCTCGGCAGTTTACCTAGGTTTCTTATCAGATTTTAATGGTTTGCTGGATAAAACACCACTTCCACACCGACAGCGGGATATGTCATGCAAATGAGGGCATGAAGTGGTCACTTACATTCTACAACACCTCATGGGGCACGTAATTAAACAGTCAGATTTTATTAGACCACCCTGCATCTGAAAAATCCCAGTGTCAGAGAAAATCACATTAGCAAAGGAGCTGTAAATAAATATGATTCTCATAAAAGTCAAATTGTATGAACAGCAGCTTTTAACTGGGGAAGAGTTTAGTGAGTAAGGCTAATTGGAGAATTCTTTGCTAAATGACTAGCTTATAGTGGGATCAGTAAGGCTCTATTCACACAAGATATCTGGCTGACATTTATCTAGTGCAGTAGTTCATATAGAAAATATTGCAGTAAGACCTTACATGGAACAAATGCAAATGCCAAACTGAACTTGCATGTTTTTTTTACATGTATTAGTGCTTGTGATGACAAGAAAACGTTTTAACAGCACATATTATACATACATAGAAGAAGGCAACATGGTAAGACAAAAAATAAGTCTTATTGGTTACTGTATGAGATCGTTTATAGGGTTACTCTATGCAGAATACATATAGTAATATTGTATTGGGTCTGTCAGTGGCACATCATCTAATGGTAACATCATGCATGGACACACCCTAGGAGGTTGATGGAGGCTGGATTCAATGGTTGATCATTAACTGGCCCTCTGTAAGTGTATCTCTTTTGGAAGCAATCTGGAGGCCATCTTGATCAGGCATCATTGAAGGCATCTTTGTTAGACACTCTGGGGGCACCTGAGGCACCAATGGAGGCATATAAGGTTTAGACTTTCATATTAAGGATTTTAAGATATTAAGATTTTCTTCTACTGCACTGGATCTTTTTCTCCTCCACAATCCCAATAAACTAAACTATCAAACCAAAGCCAATAGTACACAAGACCAAAAATAGGAAAAAGCTACTGAATGTTAACCCTTCTCAAAAGACAAGGGGGCACTCCCTCCATCTGGTGAAAAAAAAGAAATGTTTTCTTTATCATGAGAACTGTGAACCTGTGGAATAGCCAGTTAAGGGTTTCAAGAAAGGCTTAGATAACTACTTACAATTAATAATTATAATACTTATGTAGCCGTGAAAAACATTTGGATCCAGTCTGATGGCAACTTTGGGAGAAGGAATAAAATATTCCTTCAGGGCTGATTGGTTCTTGCCATATGGGTTTAAAAGTCTGCATCAATAGGGGAAAACAAAGTTTAAATGTCCCATACCCCTCCCCATCATTGTTTGAACTTGATGGACATATGTCTTTTTTTCAAACATACTTTGTTACTATGTAGTGTGTGGACATACACAGTAACACACCTAAAAGGGTATATTTGGTTTTTTGTAAGTACAACATCACCATTCTCTTTGTATATTTCATCTATCTATCTATCTTTCTATCTATACACACACACACATATATATATATATATATATATATATATATAATAATATATATATATTATATATATATATATATATATATATATTATATATATATATATATATATATATATATATTATATATACATATATATATACCTAAGGCCCAATTACTCTGGGCACTGACTACTACATATAGTGAGGAATATTTAATAAGTTTAATAAGTCAGGGCTTCCAGCCTGCAGAAGAATGGGTGTTACTAGCTTGTGGACTAGAGGATCCCTGGTATGAATGTTTTTTCTGGTTCTAGGCAATAGGCTAAAAGACACTGATGGTTAGTTAGAGGCTAGATAGCTGAAAGTTAGGAGTGTTATGCACTGACATATTATTATATGGTATATGAAGAATAAAGCTGGTTGACATCAGTTTTGAACCTAACCTAATAATTTAACGAGCCTGAATCCATCTAATCTTGGAAATGTGATCCCAAGAGTTAATATGCTCCTGAGATCTCACAACATCTATATGCTCAAAAAGCACAACTAAAATACTATATATATATATATATATATATATATATATATATATATATATATAAAATTGGGCTGTAAAAAGCTGAGTACCCAAGGACAAAAGCAACTGAACTGCTCATAGGTGATGTATTCAGAGTCATCGCAGTACCATCTTTAAATACAGCCCTGCCCAAATTGCATTCATACAGTCCGTCACCCTAAAAGTCATCAGAAAATTCTAAAGCATTCCAAAAATTGAAGATTTTGCAGATAACTACATAGTTAGAATTTCTTTCATACTTCTATGGTGTGGCAAGGTGACCTCGCCTTCCTATTCTTAGTCCTCATGAATATCAAGTAACAAAGACATTAGCCACAATATTACCCATGATAGGAGGTGAAGACCAGTAATCTTTCTGATATATTGTAGAACTTGCCAAAATCATTTTTGCAACACTCATTCAATGTGCAGACCCCAATTTGTATTATCCATAAACTGCAAATGATTCCACTTCTTGGGCAGTAAAACACAGCAGCAATCCACAATGTATCACTGAAATATTGCTTACATTAAAGGGATTGACTGGTTTAGAAAACCCATTTAAAATACCCTTTTAGAAAATTCAGAGTGCAGTCCTTCATTCAGGACGTTCATCAATTTGCCAGAGCAGAGAACAGATACAAACAGTGTCTTTGTCTCTGAATCTAGCATGACAGTGTATTACATTGCAATGGTGACCATGATATTCTTCATTTTCCCTGTAGTGGAGCTACAGGGGTATTGAACACTTGCTGCAACATACCCTCACAGATAACAGCTGATATTTAGGGGTCCCAGCAGTGTGACAACAAACAATTTTATAACAATTGTCTAACAAATGTTTTGTCAAAAGTGGATACTCCCTTTAATTATATAATATATATTATATAGTATATATATATGTGTGTATATATATATATATATATATATTATATATATATATATATTATAATATAAAACAGCGAGAATAAAAAAACTCACACCTAGATTAAAAATCTAGAACAAATGTTTTCATAGGCTCATCTTCATTTACTAATGTCAGCATTGTAGAGTCACATTTGCCAAATTCAGAGGAGATAAATGTCATCTATACTGCCAGAAAACTCTTCATTCTCTTTCATCCCTAAAAGAGAGTCCCTCGATGTAGCATTATTTAATAACCAGTCCATTAAATATTCACATCCCTATGCACTATACATGGATAAGGAGTCAGTTCCAGAACATGATTAGTGGATAGAAAATAAAAAGAACCCTCGGTGCTCTAACTAATAATTCATACTGTTTAGTCTCTAGGTGCCTTTGAAGAAACCATGGAAATATTGAGAACAGACTCAATGTGTGACATGTTTTCTTAGCATTACTTGATACTGTAACATCTTATAATTGTAAACTGATGCTTTATCTGCCAACTATAACTATAAAACTTTTATATTGTAGAGATACAGTGTCATATCGGTCATGGTTGGATGCATTCCATATTTCTATGCTATCTGCTGGGATTTTTGGAGTAGGCCTGGGGTTAATAGGCAGATATGCTTCTCTCCACTGCTCTAGTGTCCTTTTATGCATCTTTCCCTGAATCATTTGGCATTGAACAGTGTATGAGGAGCATTTCAATCATGAGGTTGTGAAGGTGGTGAATTTTCATTTTTCCTCTGCACTTAGCACTGATTGCAGTGTTACGTATGCCCTGAGCTTCAATCAAGCTGTTTACGAAACCAGGGGCATATTAAATGTTGCCAGAATGCAACACCACATTCCTTTGCTGAAGTCAGGTTCTCCGTTACACCATAATACTGAATATTCTGAAAACTGAATAAGTTAGTGACATATTTCTCAACACTGTAACATGGTTCCTGATACTGTGCTATATATAAAGAAATAGTCCTTCAGGTACTTTTTCTATCCACATCTTTATAGAACTCCATTACACAGCTGTACTAGGCACAAGCTTTGCAATTAAATTTTTTTCCCAGCTGAATCAAATCTGGTATAATCTAAAAGTATTAGATAATAATTGTAGTACTGTGCATTATAAAACAATATCCCTTTAGGACAAACTTATTTTAGGTCTGAAAGACACAGCAATTATTTTTAGTTTTTTTAATTGTCCCTTTCCAAAACAGTTTTATTTTTTTGTTGATCCAGACCTCTATAGACTTTATTCTTTATTGGCACCATTTCGAGCTACATATAAGGCGACATGTATGAATGGGGCTGCGCTAAATATTTGCTGTCTTTTCAGCCCGATATCAGGCGAAGCTCCGTTCATACATTTTCAAATCTCCCTCTCAGGGGGGCGTGCGAGAGGCGGGGCGCACTAGAACCGTAGCGAAGCTACATATTTGTAGCTTCACTACGGCATTTCTGGGCGCATTACATTTAAACCCCTTTTCAAGTGCTATACCTGACCTGAATGCCCCCCAAGCACTAGAATGCGCCGGGGTTTTGACCCGCTGTAGAGGGGGTTAAATCTCGCCTTTGGGCTGTTATTAGGCGCATGAAATTTGGTGTTCACACGGCAAATTTCATGCATTTCGCCCATAATGTTTTCTATAACATTTATTATTTTTTGGGGAGAAACAATAAAAAAAGTTGTTTTTTGGGGTTTAACTTTACTAAGCAGTACAAAAAGTATGAATAACTTGTATAAGTAATATAATATCCTTATTGTCTGGGCAATACTTTTTTACGCTTTACTAATTTTGTACTGAAAAACATTATTAATAAATAATTTTTTTTTTTTTCCCCAGTTCTGAGACCCCTAAAATTTTGATTTTTTTTTGCAATATAAGGGATTTATTTTGCGGTATGAGTTAAAGTTTTTATTGGCACCATTTTTGATGTAAATAACTTTTTTTACTTTTTGTTCAGTTTTTTTTTTTTGCGAGGATTATCAAAAAAAAATTCCCCATGGGATAAGAAAAAATTTTAAATTTTTTATCATTTTTTGGGCGATGAAAAATTTATAGTTGTACCTGTTAGGACATAATAAAAAATAAGAACTCATATAAACAACAACGCATGGCAAATTATGTGCCATTAATTTCCCAGAAGCAATTGTTTTAAAAAAATTTGTACATATTACTGCTTTTATATGAATTAAAAGGGGGAGGTAGATTTTGTGCTGCTAAATTTAAAAAACCCTTGAATTTGTTGATCAACAGCAAATGTGTCCACCTTTACAAAAGCTGAATTTTGGCAGTTTGGCTAATCTAATAATTTCCTTCAAACTTGTTGACATCAGAGAAAAACAAAAGATTTAGGGGAAACAAAAGTTGTGTCCAAAATCTTGCAAAGGGTTTAAGGGGTGTTAATATTTTTTACGCAAGTTGAAATAAGGTTTTTTTGGTGATCAAATTTCAATCTTTTGGGTAATTAAGGTTAAAAAACTTGCATTTTATTAAGATCGCGCCTTTTTCGGCGCTTCCCGTAATTTTGGCGGCCAGCAAATCAGATTAAGAAATTTAAACAGGGTGAGTTGTTGCGACGTCATGACGGGTTGTTGGTTGCGATTTTTGGGTGGAAAAATACATGCCCTCGTTTACATAGAACATGGGTTTCCTGTTTCAGTCTCATGTCTCTCAGCGTCTAAGGGATGGCCTGCGTTTTGCCCTTTGGGCCCAAAAGCTCACGAAATTTCTATTTTCACAAAGAAAACCTCCTATTACTGTATCCTTCCCAAATTTTGTTACTTAGGGTTTGAAAATTTTTTGTATTAGTAGAAATTTTAAAGCAGAATCTACCACTGTAAATTAACGGCGGTGGAGCGGGGG
>JAODAL010078343.1:0-12948 GCA_025379985.1 Phyllomedusa bahiana
TGGGGGGTACAGATACTTATTGGGTTTTGGGGTGGAGGGGGTTTGGGGAAAATACATTTGGGGGGCCTGGTGATGGAGGGTTTTGGTACGATACTCTTTGGGGGTCCGGGGATGGGGGGTTGGGGACAAATAATCGTTGGGGGTTTGGTGATGGGGGTTGGGCAATACATCTTGGGGGTCTTTGGGGATGGGGGGTTGGGTACAGATACATCTTGGGGGGCATGGTTGAAGGTTGGTTTTCAGAAAATCTTGGGGGGTCCTGGTGATGGAAAAGGTTTGGGGACAGATCACTGGGGTTTTTTGAGGAGGGGTTGGTTAAGATCATCTTGGGGGTCTTTTGAAGGGGTTGTAGGGGTCTCGTGGGGGTTTCTGGTGATGGGGGGGTTGGGGAAAATACATCGTTGGGGTCTTGGGGAGGGAAAAGGGTTGGGAAAATAAGTTGGGGGCCCGGGGTTGGGGGTTGGTTTTAATACTTATTGGGGGTTTACTGGTAACAGAAGGTTGGTTACAGGATACATCGTTGGGGGTCTCTGGTGATGGAAGGTTGGGTACAGATACATCGTAGGGGGTCTCTGGTGATGGAGGGTTGGGTACAGATACATCATTGGGGTTTTTGGGGATGGGGGTGAATTTTTGGGGCACGTAGGGGGGTTGGTGAGGAGGGTTGGGGAAAATACACGTTGGGGGGGCTTGGTGAGGAGGGGGGGTACAAATAATTTGGGGGGGTTGGGGGATGGAGGGGGGGGTACAGTACATTTGGGGGGCCCGGGAAAAAGGGTTTTTACGGATAATCGTTGGGGGTTTTGGGGATGGAAAGGGGGGGTCAGATACAACGTAGGGTGTCACAGTGAAGGAGGTTGGGTACAGAGACATCTTTGGTGTGTTATGGTTATACGAGTTTTAATATTGAATACATCGTAAGTGGGTGTCCTCGTTGGTGAGTTAGGTATGGTACAGATACATCGTTTGCGGACTCTGGTGATGTAGGGTTGGTTACAGAAACATCGTTTACGGTCTCTGGTTGAAGGAGGGTGGGTAACAGATACAAGTACTTATGGGGTTTCTGGTATAGTCTGGTAGGGTAACAGAAACATCGTATGGACACTGGTGACAGAAGCAGGGTGTAACAGTGTAACAAATATGGGATCTAGCATACATTTTTGTTAGTATGGTTGTGATAAAGCGTTAATATAGGATACATTCTTGCGTTTTCTGTTAATGAAAAAGGATGGTTAGGAAAGATACACTGTAGGTGATCTTGATGTTTATGTAGGGTGGGGGAGAAAGGGAGAGTTGATATCAGGTACACATTAACTGGGTAAAGAGTTAGTTAAGGAAGAGTTGGTATCAAATCCAAAACTATCATAAAGTCATTACACCCCACATTTATTGTAAATATTGTATTAATCCTCCTCCTGGGACAACACTGAGGTATCATGACCCTGTACACAATGTATTATTTAGTCCCTGCATAAGGTCAATGGTACAAACTTGGAGGACAACCCGCAAAGAGGACCACAATAGGTTGAGTACACTCCCTAAGTGAAACAATGTAAATTAGCAGTTGGCTGGCATGTATCCATGTAACACTCCACAGCATCAATGTCAATGGGGACAAAAACTGAGGAGACCTCTAAGAGAGATTAGCAAAGTGTAGGCACACCCCTAAGTGAAAATGAGAACAAATAGTTAGCCCAAGAGTTAATATTAATAGTGCCACCTACTATTATATTTTCCAGTCACTGGTCTTATAAAGGGATAGTTCCTCACCGACGCTGTTTTCTATTGAATTTTAGCAGTTTTTGAAATACAGTTCTCCTTAGGCAGTGGAGGTACAATTGGCAGTAGCAAAGCATATTATAACTTGCTAGTGACGCCCTTACACTTACATTTGCCAAGGATAATTTAAATTCTTCATCTCACAACCTTCAAACATTGAATACTACACCACACTCATAGCCTCCTGACTCACAACCCCAGACATTTATTCAACGGACCCTACAACCTTTCTCTCCATCTGCCCCCCAGCACCTCACCCCCATCTCGCCACTATCAGCTTACGAATATTTTGCAACTTCATTTCTTAAATAAGATCAACCGTCGATGCTTAGTGAAATTTTCACCCCACATTCCCCACTAACCACCTCTGAAAGTAGGACCCCTGACGAATCGCCACCGGACCAACACCCTCACCGCAGACACAGTCCCCAGTGAACACTTCCATAAAGCCTGCATTCCCACAGTTAGGTCATGATAACCTCTCCTCTCTATGTCCAAATCCAACCTCACTACCTTTATACCATGACCCACTTCCAACCTAATCGAAACCTCATCCCATACCTCAGCACAGTTTATATTCCCACCCTCCACCCATCTTATCAATTCTATCAAAAACCTCTGAGCATCTTCCCTTCCTCTCGTAAACAACGCGACCAACAACGTACCTATCCTATACAGAACCATCGACATCGACCCCATCCACACAGTCCAACCTATTCACGGGCCCCATCTCACTGTCTGCCCTTTTGCATATCCAAACTCCTCGAGCAGCACGACTATCTATCAGCTGTCCACAGACCATCTCTCCTCCGAACTCACTTCTTAGACCCACTACAATCGTGTTTTTCGGGACCCAACCATCTACTGAAACTGCCTAACCAAATCACCACGACTTATTGAACTGCAAAAGCCTTACGCCAGTACTCAGTGCTCCTCACCTAACCTTTCCTCTTCTTCCCCATTTACTCTGTGCTCCATCCTCCGTATACCTGTCCCAGCCTTCTCCATAACTCTGTTGCTCCACCTGCTTAGACCAGACCCTCATCCTTTACATCTGTCGACTCTTTGTCCATCCTGCCAGCAAATCCTCACCTCCCACGCATCACGTGACCGTAGGCGCCTCTCCCCTGGAACTCTTCATACCACTCTCTGAACGGACATTCAAAGGTCACTCACTTACCTGCACACCTCCACCTCCCACCCGCTCTCTGTTGGTGTCCCTCCAAGGGGTCCTGTCCTGGTCCCCACTCCTATTTCTGCTATCTACACCGCTTGATCTGTTACAGCTCATCAGCCTCGCATGGCTTTAACTACCACCTGTAACGCACGTCACCAGCTTTAAATCTCTCCGGTCCTGACATAACTCCCTTCTCTCCCGGATCCCAAAATGCCTATCATCCATAGCCTCCTTCTTCTCCGCCCTTGCTATAAAACTAAGATGTAGAATAAAAACAGAATTCCTCATCATTCCACCGTCCCTCACTACCCTCCACCCGATCACTCTATCACTGTTAATTGGCCACACCCCACTCACCATCTCCACAAGACCGCTAGCCTTGGGATAACCTTTTGACTCCTCTTTATCTCTTCAAACCGCACATCCCAACCCTTCACCTCCCGCCTTCCGCCTCCACCAGAAAAATATTTCACGGCATCCGCCCATTCCACAACACGTTACATCTACAAAAACCCCTAGTCCCAAGCCCTGTCATCTCCCGCCTAGAGCAAACTTGCAACATCCTTCTCTGTGGCCGTCCCATTTAGCACCCACGCTCCACCCTCCAATCCAACCCTTAACTCTCTGCCCGTCTGATTTCCACCTCTCACTCGATTCACCGTCTGCCTTCTCCCCACTGCCAACTCCCTTCACTGGCTGCCCATTGCCCAACGAATCCATTTCAAATAACTAACCCTGACCACAGCTCTCCATGACCTCTCCCCTGTCATACATCTCTGCCCTCATTACCAGATACCTCCCCTCACGCAATCTCCGCTCATCAACGATGACCTTCTCCACTTCTCCCCCTCTCCATCAGCTCCTCACATAACCGTCTCATGACTTACTCCTTGCTTCCCACCCACACTCTGAACTCATGCCCCAACACATCTTACTCTCCCCAACTTTTCAATCACCATTTACAAAAGCAACCTTAAAGAACCCATCACTTGCAGGAATAGACCTACAATCCAACATACCCACCCTGACACCACGCACTACACGCGGCCCTCAAGCAAGTCCCTGCCCCACACCTTCTGTCTCTCCCCATCATCCTTGTAGATTTAAGCCCTCGCGGGCATGGTCCTCTTTCCTCTCTGTTTTCCAGTTACAAGTCACTGTTATGCACCATGTTATGTTGTACAATATAATGTGTATGTATGTTAAGTTCCTCCTTAAATGTACAGCACGCTGGAATTAATGGCGCTCTAAAGTAATATAATAATATAATAATAAATTGTTATCTCCAACAAGATTACATATAAAGCCATGGCTGTCTGCATTCCTGTCACATTCACATTAAGCTTCATTTAGTGAAGTCTAATCTATGTATAGACATAACTATATTGCTTCTCATCAGTAGTCCTGTCCATTTGGTGAGGTCACACTCTGCTCTGAGTTAATACAGATAACTGAAGCCTGGTGTTTACAACTACTGTAATGACTATATATACATAATTTGCCATAGGCAAACAAAAACTCAATCATATCTCAAATCAAAAAGCACTAAAACGTCACTTTATAGTTTAAATAACACTGTAACCTCGTATCACCACTATTTAAAAAAGCTTGAATTCTAACCTCTCAATTTTATCCCTTTCTTAATTGTGAAGGCGAAAAACTCGCGATTTCCTATTATCAAGTCTGAGGAACACCTACCTATAGTATGGAAAACCCTATATAATTAATGCATTGAATTGCTAACTCCAAAAAGGGATAACATAACATCTCACTTTGGGCAGCATCCCAAATCCGATGGTTACATAAACATATAAGGTTTTCCTTGTGAGGAACCCACGTTGCTTCAGGTAACAACATGAAGATATAGGTGGGAAATCACACGATGAAAATAGTCATTCCTTAGCCTACCCAAACATGTTTTTCAACCACCAGCTAACTGTCGTCATCAGGGGATATGATGTCCAGTCTTGAAAGATAGTAAAATGGAGTTATTTTCCTTCACAATTATAGAAGGTGATTAAATTGAGAGGATTAAAAGAAATCAGGTTTTTAAAGTAAGTGTGTATAGGGTTGTTTGTTAAACAAAAAAAAAGGTTACGTTTATATGGAATGTAAAACACAGATATAGAACGATAGATATTAAAGTATTCCGTTATGTCGAAAAATAGTAAATATAGTTATTTAAAAGTCACTCTTAGTGTGTGATCTCAGTTCAAATACCCATTTTTTTGGAGACTATTAGACGACTGTATATAAAGACACATTACACACTCACCATGATCCACCTTATAGCGCAACTTCTGAATGACTGCCAGATTCCCACTGATCCGGTACAGGCCGTCAATATCCAAACCTATAATCACAAATGAAAAGACAGCGGTAAGGCCTAAGGGGTTGACGCCTTGATAGACAGAGCAAAGCTTCATCATCAGAAGTTACAAAGAGCATCCCCATCCCGTTCCATCATCAGTTACACTGAGCACCCTCACCCTCACATCAGGTACACAGCAGGGCCCCTTCAATCCACATCATGTTAAGCACAGAGCAGCCCCTTTCAACCTTCATCTTCATCATCAAGGTTACACATAGCAACCCCTTCAACCCTCAACATATGGTTACACATAAGCATCCCCTTCATCTTCATCATCAGGTAAACATATCAGCCCTTCACCGTCATCATCAGTTACACAGAGCAGCCCCTTGACCTCATAGATATGATACACAGAGCAGCCCCTTTCCTTCATCATCAGGATACACAGAGCAGCCCCTTACCTTCATCATCAGGTTACACAGAGCAGCCCCTTAAATTCATCATCAGCTTACACAGAGCAGCCCCTTCAATTCATCATCAGGTTACACAGAGCAGGCCCCATCCCTTCGATCATCAGGTTTACACCATAGCAGTCCCCCTTCATTGCATCAACAGGTTACACAGAGCATCCCCGATCACTTCATCATCAGTTTACGACGATCATCAGGCCCCTTCACGTCATCATCAGGTTTCCAGAGATGCAGCCCCTTCACTCATCCTCATGTTACACAGAGCAGCCCCATCAGCCACATCATCAGATACAGAGATCAGTGCCCATTCACCTCATCATCAGGTTACACAGAGCAGCCCCTTCAATTCATCATCAGGTTACACAGAGCAGCCCCTTCACCTCATCATCAGGATACACAGAGCAGCCCCTTCCCTTCATCATCAGGTTACACAGAGCAGCCCCTTCACCTCATCATCAGGTTACACAGAGCAGCCCCTTCACTTCATCATCAGGTTACACAGAGTACAGGTTGATTTGCCCCCTCCATTCATCATCAAGTTAACACTAGATCAGCCCCTACACCTACATCATCAGGTTACAGAGAGCAGCCCCCTTCACTGTCATCATCCAGGTTACAACCTCAGAGCAGCCCCTTCACCTCATCATCAGGTTACACAGAGCAGCCCCTTCACCTCATCATCAGGTTACACAGAGCAGCCCCTTCACCTCATCATCAGGTTACACAGAGCAGCCCCTTCCCTTCATCATCAGGTTACACAGATCAGCCCCCTCCCTTCATCATCAGGATACACCATAGCATTCCCCCTTCCTTCAACATCAGTGTTACAATAGCAGGCCCATCACCTCATCATCCAGTTAACACAGAGCAGCCGCCTATCACCTCCATCAGTCCTGATACAACAAGATCATCCCCTTCCACTTACATCATCAGTTTAGCAGTGAGAGATCAGCCCCTTCATCTTCATCATCAGGTTACACAGAGGCAGCTCCATCAATACATCATCATGTACACAGAGCCAGCATTCCCCTTCACTCATCATCAGGTTAAACAGACATCCCCTTCGACTTCATCAATCATCAGGGTAACACAGATCAGCCCCCTGCTCAATCATCATCATGATACATCATAGTCAGCCCCTTTCCTTCATCATCAGTGTATACACAGAGCATCCCCTTCACCAACGAACAGTCAGTTACAGAGATCAGCCCCCTTATGCACCTAATCTCAGGTTACACAGAGCAGCCCCTTCTCACATCATCATCAGGTTACAGAGCTGCAGCCTCCGTTCACCAAACATCGAGGTTACCAGAGCATCCCCGTACAACGTCATCATCATGTTAGACAGAGATCATCCCCTTCACATCATCATCATGTTACAGGAGCAGGGGCCCGCTTCACGTTCATCATCAGGTACCAGGAGCATCCCCTTCACTTCATCATCAGTTTAACCACAGAGCAGCCCCCTTCACTTCAACTTCAAGGTTACACAGAGCAGCCCCTGATCACTTCATCATCAGGTAACAGAGCGCATCCCCTAGACACATTCATCATCTAGTTACACAAGCACCCCTTCACTAATCATCATTTGACACAGAGCAGGTCCCCTACACTTCATCATCAGTTACACAGAGCACCCCATCCTTCATCGATCGGTTACCAATAGCAGCCCCATCACCTCCATCATCAAGGTACACCGAGCACCCCTTCACCTCTCATCAGGTTTACACAGAGCAGCCCCCTTCCCTTCATCATCCGAGGTACAGAGAGCAGCCCCTTCACTTTATCATCAGTGTATTACACATGAGCAGCCCTTCCCATCATCATCATGGATAGCACAAGCAGGCCCCTTCCCTGACACATCAGGATACACAGAGCAGCCCCTTCCCTTCATCATCAGGAACACAGATCACCCCTTCACTCAACAACAGTTACAACAGTGCATCCCCTTCACCTCATCATCATGTTACACAGACAGGCCTTCCCCTTCACTTCAAACATCAGGTATACACAGAGCAGGCCCCCTTCACCTCATCAACAGGTTAACCACAGAACATCCTCCTTTAGCTGGACATCATCAGGTTACAGAGAGCAGCCCCTTCACTTAATAATCAGGTTACACAGAGCAGCCCCTTCACCTCATCATCAGGTTACACAGAGCAGCCCCTTCACCTCATCAATCATGAGTACACAGACAACCCCTTCCCTAACATCATCAGGTTTGACACAGAGCAGCCCTTTCACCCAACTTCAGATACACAGAGCGAGGGCCCCATCCCTTCATCATCATACACAGGCAGCCCTCCCCTTCAACCTCACAACAGTTTACACAAGCAGCAGCTTCCCTTCAACATCATGTATTACACATAGCAGCCCCCCTCCTTCATCATCAGTTACACGAGATCAGGCCCCTTCACCTCATCAACAGTGTTACACTAGAATGCCCCTTCCACCTCATCGATCAGGTTACACAGACCATCCCAATCAACATTCAACAGTCAGTTTAACAGAGAGCAGGACCCCTTCACCTCATCAGTCAGTTTAACGTCAGAGCAACCCCTTAACCTCAGCATCAGATACACAGAGCAGTCCCCTTCAATCATCATCATGTTACACAGATCACTCCCTCACTTCATCACAGCTACACAGAGCAGCCCCTTCACCTCATCAACCGTTACACAGATGCAGGTCCCCTTCACCTACATCATCATTTTAACACAGAGCTAGACCCGACTCACTTCGAACACAGGTTGAACACAACAGCCCCTTCACATTCCATCATCAGGTTACACATAGCATCCCCTTCACTTCATCATCAGGTTACACAGAGCAGCCCCCTTCACCTCATCATCAGGTTACACATAGCATCACGCCTTCACTCGTCAACATCAGTTAACACAGAATCAGCATTCCCCTTCCCAAATCATCATTAACACATAGCATTCCCCTCACAACATCATCAGGTTTACACAGGAGCATCCCCCTTGCAACCACATCATTCAGTGTAACACTAGGAGCAGTGCCCCCCTTCACCTCATCATCAGTACACAGAGCAGTCCCCTTCTCATCAACATCATTTAAACAGAGCATTTTTCCCCCTTCACCTCAACATCATGTTTACACAGAGGCAGATTCCCCTTCACCTCATCATCAGTATGATCACAGAGAGCCCCTTCAACGCCTCATCATCATTACAACAGAGCAGCCCTTCAATTCATCATCAGTTACACTGAGCAGCCCCTCACTTCATCATCAGATACACAGAGGCATCCCCTTCAATTCAACATCAGTTACACAGATCCATGCCCTACACCACATCATCAGATACACAGTAGCAGCCCCTTCACCTCAACATCAGTACACAGATCCGCCCCATTCACCAGGGTCATCATCAGCGATACACATAGCAGCTGCCCCTTCACCCACATCATCAGGTTACACATAGCAGGCCATTTCCTATCAACATCAGTTACAACAGAATCCCTTCACTTCATCATCAGAAACCACAAGCAAGCCCATTTCCTTCAACATCATGTTACACAGAGCAGCCTCTCTTCACCTCAACATCAGTTACACATAGCAGCCCCTCAACCTCATCATTCAGGTGGTATACACCAGATCAGCCCCATCCCTTCATCATCAGATAACACAGATCAGACCCCTTCACCTCATCAGTGTTACACTAGATCATCCCCAATCACCTCATCAGTCAGGTTACACAGAGCAGTTCCCCCTCACTTTCCATCATCAGGTGTACACAGAGCAGAGCCCCTTCCCCATTCATAACAGGTTTACACAGAGCAGCCCCTTCATTCATCATCAGTTACACAGGAGCATCCCCTTCAATTCTTCACATGATACCACAGAGCAGTCCCCTTCACCTCAATCATGAGGTTACTGCAAGAGGCAGACCCCTTACCAATTCATCATCAGATTACCACAGTATCTAGTCCCCCTTCAGATTCATCAACGATATGAGAAACACAATCAGGTCCCCCTTCACTTCATCCTCCATGTTACACAGAGCAGCCCCCTCACCTCATCATCAGGTTACACAGAGCAGTCCATCCATTTACCCTAACAACATCATTTAACACAGAGTGCAAAACCCCCTTCCACACTTCATCATACATGCGGTTACACAGATCAGGCCCCTTCAATACAGTCATCATTTGACACAGAGCAGGTCCTACACCTCATCATCATGTTACACAGAAGTCATCCCCATCACCTCATCATCATTGTACACAGTAGTCAGCCACCTTCACTCATCATCAGGTTACACGAGATCAGGCCCCTTCAACTATACATCATCTGAATGTTGACACAGAGTCGAGTTGCCCCTTCCCTTCAGACGACAGTTTAGCACAGAGCAGTGGGTTCCCCCCCCCTCCCTACACTCGCTCATCATCAGGTTACACAGAGCACCCCTTCCAATTCATGTATCATTATACACAAGAGCAGCCCTCTTACCTCATCATCAGGTTACACAAGCAGCCCCTTTCAATTCATCAACATGATACACAGAGCGCCCATCAATTCATTCAATCAGGTTACACGAGTGCCGGCCCCTCACCTCATCATCAGTGTTACACAGAGCAGCACCCATCAGACCTCATCATCAGAGTATACGACATATGCAGACCCGATTCACATTACAATCAACAGTGTTTACACGATAGCATGGCCCCTACACTTCATCAACAGGTTACTACAGAGCATACCCATTCACCTCATCATCATGATTCACAGAGCAGCCCCATCCCATCAACAAGCACGGTGGTACACAGAGCAGCCCCTCCACCCTCAACAACATGTTTACACAGAGCAGCCCCTTCACCTCATCATCAGTTTACACAGATCAGCCCCTTCACTTCATCATCAGGTTACACATAGCTAGCCCCTTCACTTCATCCATTTTTACACATAGCAGCCCACATCCCTTGCACATCAGGTTACACAGAGCATCCCCTTCACCTCATCAGGTTACACAGATCAGCCGCCGCACTTCATCATCAGGTTACACAGAGCAGCGTCCCCTTCACTTCATCCATAAGGATACACAAGCAATCTCCTCCTTCATTCAATCATCAGGTTACACATAGCAGTCCCCTTCAGCTTCAACATCAGGTTACACAGAGTCAGGCCCCTTCACATCATCTTCAAGTTTACACAGAGCCAGCCCCTTCCTTCATCATCAGTTTACACAGAGCAATGTCCCCTTCACCTCATCATCAGTTACACAGTAGCGCCCCTTCACCTCATCACAGGTTACAACAGAGCAGTCCCCAGATCCCTACAACATCCAGGTTACACCTGATCAGTGGCCCCTTCCCTTACATCACATTTGATACAACATAGCACCCCTTCACTACATCATCAGGTTACACATAGTCAACCCCAATCACCTCATCATCATGTGACACAGAGCAGCACCATCAACACTTCGATCATCAGTTTGACACAGTAGCAGGCCTCTTCCCTTCATCGGATCAGGTTAACACATAGCCTGCAACTGCCTCCTTATCCTTCCTACATCAGTTACATCAGAGCACCCCTTCACTCCACATCAGCAAACAGGTTACACATGAGCAGTTACCCTTCACTTCATCAAGTCAGGATTAACACAGAGCAGCCCCTTCAATTCATCATCAGGTTACACAGAGCAGCCCCTTCACTTCATCATCAGGTTACACAGAGCAGCCCCTTCACTTCATCATCAGGTTACACAGAGCAGCCCCTTCACTTCATCATCAGGTTACACAGAGCAGCCCCTTCACTTCATCATCAGGTTACACAGAGCAGCCCCTTCACCTCATCATCAGGTTACACAGAGCAGCCCCTTCACTTCATCATCAGGTTACACAGAGCAGCCCCTTCCCTTCATCATCAGGTTACACAGAGCAGCCCCCCCTCAATCATCAGGGTTACACAGAGCCCCCCCTTCACTTCATAAATCAGGTTACACAGAGCGCCCCTTCACTCATCATCCAGGTTAACAGAGCAGCCCCTTAACTTCTTTCATAGGTTAACAGAGCACCCCTTCCTCATCATCAGGTTACAAAGAGCAGCCCTTCACTTCATCATCAGGTTCCCAGGAGCAGCCCTCTTCATATTCAGCAGTTACACAGAGCAGCCCCTTCCCTTCATCATCAGGTTACACAGAGCAGCCCCTTCACCTCATCATCAGGTTACACAGAGCAGCCCCTTCACCTCATCATCAGGTTACACAGAGCAGCCCCTTCACCTCATCATCAGGTTACACAGAGCAGCCCCTTCAATTCATCATCAGGTTACACAGAGCAGCCCCTTCACTTCATCATCAGGTTACACAGAGTGCCCCTTCAACTTCATAAATAAAGGTTACACAGAGCAGCCCCCTCACTGTCAGTTTTCCGCCCTCCTTCCAGCAGGTGCCGGGTATATTTTCAGGATATGGGAGCCTCAGGCACATGGACTCCCTGCACGGAGCTGACACCTTGTCTTCCATTCCAGTGAGCAGATGCTTGATAAGATGTAGCTCCAATGTGAGGACATTCGGGACCTGGTCAGGGGACGTCGGGGACCTTGGTTCTGAGGGGGGACGTCGGGGACCATTTGGGCAGGGGGGGGACAGTGGGGACATGGTCAGGGGGGACAGTCGGGGCCTGTAGGGGGAAGTTGGGGACATTCAGGGGGGGAAGGGGGAAAAATGTCGGAGGACACTGCACTCACCTCGTCTCTCCACCACGTCAATGGATTGTCGGACAAACTCGGGCACTTCACTCTTCTCACGTTCACACAACTGATGGAGGTGGCAGCCGAAAACCTGATCTGTGGAGACATAGTGGTCATATCGGAGGTGCAGACCTGTGTGTGCGGGGGGGGGAGTGGGTGGTGCAGAACTGTGTGTGCGGGGGGTTCGGGCCTGTGTGTGCGGGGGGGAGTGGGTGGTGCAGACCTGTGTGTGCGGGGGGGAGTGGGTGGTGCAGACCTGTGTGTGCGGGGGGGAGTGGGTGGTGCAGACCTGTGTGTGCGGGGGGGAGTGGGTGGTGCAGACCGGTGTGTGCGGGGGGGAGTGGGTGGTGCAGACCTGTGTGTGCGGGGGGGAGTGGGGGTGCAGCCCTGTGTGTGGGGGGGGGGGAGTGGGTGGTGTGTGTGTGGGGGGGGGGGAGTGGGTTTTTGGGCAACCTGTGTGGGGGGGGGATGTGGTGGGAGCTGTGTGGGGGGGG